>CM073764.1:1846064-1898564 GCA_037127475.1 Arma custos
AATGATATAATTTTTATTAGTTTGTTTATTGTTAAGGTAGTTGGGAAATTATGATTATGACAATTGAATTTAACTTCAAACATGAATCATACGTGAATTATTCAAAGTGGTAGGACGTAAATACGCAATGTACCAGTAGCAACTCCAACTAACAGAGGAAGACAGGATCTTCGGTGCCGGTTGTCCACCTTTTCTTTGGTTTAGGAAATCTGAGCTAAGGGAGTACGAGGAGGTACAAGGGTCAGTTGTTGACTGAGGAAGGCAGGTAGCGGTCTTGATTGTTGAGGACAAATTCTGGCCACGGTCCACGAATGTTCTACAAACAGTTTTACCGCCTTGATGACGTTCTCTTTTTTTCCTTCTACCTCCGGACAGCGGGGAAGAGCTATGCTCAAGGAGTCCCTTATTCAAGAGTTCTTATTGAACTCTTAATCTGAGGGAATTTAGGGATTCAGATGGAAAATCCTGCGATTCGGTCATCCGTTGCATTCGGACATCTACACGTCCGCCTTCTTGAGTTTGAGATAAAGTTAACCAGGATCGGGATAACAGAAACACTGCAATAAAAAATATAGTATATCTGGGCAATTATAAATTTTAACTTCATATAAAGATATATTGGTATAATAGTTATTTTTTTTTATATATATATATATTAACACTTTATTGAAATATTACAATCTGCCACTTGTGGCAATAAGTAATAGTGCTGTGTAGCTTACAGTTATTCCATAACAAAACAATAACATAAACAAAATAAAATAAATAAATATATACATGCGGTAACAGAAAGAAATTAATGCGGAAATGATGATAAAATAAAGTAAAAAAAAATAATAATAATAAAATAAAATAAATAATAATAATAATACTAATAATAAAAATAAAATAAAATGTACACATTCATACCCTAGGTATAATAGTAATAAATATGTATCTTACTAATATTATAAATGTGAAAGTTTGTATGTTTGTCTCTCTTTCACGCAAAAACTACCGGACGGATTTGTATGAAACTTTACAGTAATATAGGTTACATCAGAATAACACATAGGCTATAGCAAGCGTGGGGGCGCACGGGTACACGTGCCCCCCCCCCCCCCCCGATGGTTTCTTAGGTACTTTGGAGAATCCATTAAGGTGCGTTTACACCAAAGTTGGCAACTAAAAGTTGACTACACATTATGGAAAACTAAAAGTTGTCAACTAAAAGTTCTTCTTCAGACGCGTTTACACCAAAGTCTTCCACAAGTTTTCCACAAGTTGCGGCAACTTGTTGCCGGTTTAAGAAAGTACAGCAACAGTTTTGGTCTTCCACTTGTGGAGAGACAAATCTTCCACTAAATTTTCGTTTCCCGCGGAGAGTCGGTAAAGATCAAAGAAAGTTGGCAACTAAAAGTGGAGAACCGTTCCCCCTCCACGCGCCCTATTCATTATTAAACAGTGCTGTAAATGCATTTATTCATAAATAAATAGTGCATATAGGGTATGTGAGCACCAAAAGAATTATAATAAATTAGTCAAGTATTTACAAATAATTTTAATACCGAGGGCTTTTCTCTTTAAAATAAAAATATTTAAAAATAAAATAGCTGACCAATAATTATAAAAAAAAAATTTTCTTCTATATATTTACAAGATTACTTATTAGTATATTTTTAAAATCTTTTAATTCCAGTATGTTAGTAGATACATTTTCTAAATATGGTCACCGCAATATGACAGTTTCAACAGAAGGGTATGCCTATTTATTACCAGTGCGGGTCCTTTGTTCTCAATAACCTGGGCACCTAGCAAAAGTGTGACCTTCGAAAAAATATTTCGCAACCTGTACAGCGGGTTCGTTTTATCTATATTACCATTTGGGGCCCAAACAGTGCTCCTCGAAGAGGCGAATACCGCCGGGTTCGTTGAACTGGTAATAAATTGCCAAGAGGTGGGCCCTTGTACCTGTTCTAAGCACTTATCTTTAACAAAAGTTTTAGGACATTTATTGGTACAAGCAAAAATATTTAAATTATCAATAACCAAAATTTCATATACGTAGAATGCAAATGATTGTACTTAAAAATATGTATAGATAACCATTTACTGTCTCACATTATTAATCTGGAAAAAATTTTAATAAAAATCATTTAAATAACACTAAGCAAAATTATTTCTTCAATATTCTAGGAAATAAAATATTAAACCTAGATAAAAAACAAGCTTATTGGCTAATCAGAACAAATAAGAAAAAATTGCAAGCTCACTTAGATAAAATTAATAATGTAGATCATAATTCATATACACAAATCTATAAAATATGCAAAAAATGGAGTAACATATTAAAAAAAATCAAAATAATAAATATAAAATTTAAAGCAAATAAACCTAAGAAATTAACATTCAGAAACCCATATAATAACAATGAAATAGCAAATAAGCATTGTACAACAATCTTTTCTAACAATTCGAGAAATATTTTCATTTTTAAAGAGAAAAGATAGGCCCTCGGCCGGGATACGAACCCGGAACCTTCGTCTTTCCGCGACAGCGCTCTACAAATTTAGCCCACCAAGGCAAATACAATAGAGTCGTTAACTTAACAACTAATATATTACCCAACAACATTGTAACTTTATTAAGTCTAGGGGATAATATTAATTATGACCCAAATAATAAAAAAAAATCAACATTTCTCAAATGTTAGCGGACATTGAATCTATAATCATAAATTAGAAACTCTCGAAACTCATAGAAGTGGACTTAGGAATACTCTTAATAAAAACATCTTAAATTATTTGAACAAAGAAAAAAATAAACCTAATAGCACAATAAATAAATTTAATAAAATTATAATCCCCCCTTGGCTACGGCCTTGGTTCAAATAATCCATACTATTGATTTAAACAAAACTATTATTGTTCATGTAAGGTTTATTAGGTAGTCCTCTTGTAACCCAATTTAATGATTAACTTAGTAATTGAAATTATTAATTGAAATAGAACATTTAAATAACAAGCTTCTGTACTCTATTACAATAATATTTAATATTGAAATATGTATAGTAAAAACAAGTGTGACATTTAATATTACTTTGGAATATGTTACTCATTTTATCACGTACCATTATTAATTCTGGTTCATTACCAGTGTATCTAATAACATACTGGAATTAAAAGATTGTAAAAATATAATATTAAGTAACCTTGAAAATATATAGAACAAATTATTTGTAAATACTTTGACTAATTTATTATAATTCTTTTGGTTCTTACATACCCCAGATGCACTATTTATTAAGATAAATGCGTTTACAGCACTATAATTATGAATAGGGCGGCGTGAGGGGGAACAGTTCTCGACTTGTTTTCCACAAGTTGCTAGATACCCCGCGCAGCAACAAATCTTCCACTTTTAGTTGTCCACAAGTGGAAGACAAAAACTGTTGCTGTACTTTCTTAAAACCGGCAACAAGTTGCCCGCAACTTGTGGAAAACTAGTGGAAGACTTTGGTGTAAACGCAGCCTTATTGTACACAATTAAAGGGGAATGAAAGTTGTATGTTTTACTCTCTTTCACGCAAAAACTACCGGATTTGGATGAAAATTATTGAGTAAAATAGGTTATAGATCATAGGCTACAGCAAGGGCAGATTTATGTGGGGGCACAGGGGCATGTGCTCTCCCCGTTACAGTACATAGTTAAAGGAAAATCAGGAACTTAGCATCTTGAAATTTGTAGGTAGTTTCTTTGTATATTTAGAAATTTGGATAATTCCACCCCAAGGGTTTCCCCTTTAATATGATAGGGGTTCAAATGTTGTATAGAATCCGTCAGTTTGAAGTTAGACATCTGACATTTTGGATGTACGAGTAACTTATATTTTAAAAAATAATTAAATTATTTATTTAAAATGATCTTTCACAAAACTTTAAACTTTATGTGGCAGGCCAAATTCCACGCGAGCGAAGACGCGGGCATAAGCTAGTACTTCATAAATACTCAATGTATTTTATTGACACAATATTCTAATTATTGGTCAAAAATAATCAAAATACATTCATTATTTCATTATACTGATAAAGGTGGTTATTAACCCTTAAAGCGCGGGTGAGCGTTCAGTGCTTACCATCGCTGTGGACTGAATACTTTTAGCTTGTGCCAGATCTATTGCTTGATTAAGTTCAAGATGCGAGTAATATATTATTATATATAGCATTTCCAGTCTATTTGAACCTTTTCCAAGTCAGTTGTAACCTTTTACAAATCAAATGATACCCTTTCCAAGTCACAAGCAACCCTTTCCAATTCAAATATAACACTTTACAACTCAATTGCCTCCCTTTTTATTTCAATTTTAACCGTTTCCATTTCAATTGTCACCCTTGAAAATGTTTTGAAAATTTACCGTATTGGGAAATGGGTGAATTTAGGGCTTCAGAACTCGCCAGGATAAGATCGTCACTACGTTTTTCTTCTTACCACTTTTGTTAGGACCAAAATGAGGGAAATAATTCAAAAAAACAAATAGATGATTTTTTGTTTCTGAGAAAGTTTATTTAAAAAAATTAAAAACACGTAATCTGAACTTAACAACAGTATCTTCATAGTTTTGGTAATAAAATAATAAACATAATAATATTCTTGTTTACAAAAATTAAGGAAAAAATTTAAAATAAGAAGTTGATTTTTTCTCAAGAAGTAAATAATAAAAAAAAATGTACTTGAACTGAACATTATCACATTTAAAAAAAAAAAATTATTCCTAAGGAGAAAGTACAATAACACTGTTCGTTTAAAATTACGTTAAATTTTCAAAACATTTTCAAGGGTGACAATTGAATAGGAAACGGTTACATTTGCTTTGGAAAGGGTTTCAACTCATTTGGAAAGGGTTACATTTGAATTGGAAAGGTTTGCTTATGATCTGGAAAGGGTAGCATTTGGTTTGGAATAGGTTAAAATAGACTTGGAAATGCTATAACAAGAGTAATATGCGTCGGCCAAAACTTAAAATTTGGGCTTTTTGGAATAAAAAGACCAATTTTCAAAGCAGCGCAACTCAGAATCTGTTACACCGACAGGACATAGTCTGAGCTTAAATTAAAGCTAATTAAATTTACTACCTTGACTTTTATCGTAGAATCACTCCTTCGGCCGGTGTTTCTCAAGAAAGTCGGCCAAAACTTAAAATTTGGACTTTTTGGAAAAAAAAGGCCAATTTTCAAAGCAGCGCAACTCAGAATCTGTTAAAGCTACAGAGCTGCGGTTGGGCTCAAGTTAAAGAAAATTTAATCTACTTTAAAAATGGTCACCTCTGGTTTTTTTTTTCAAAAATGCACCGATTAGTAGATATAGGCCAAACACTGAAATAACTCCGAAGATTTCAAGGTTTTTCGGTCACCAAAAGTTTTCCCATCCGTTTTTCGGCAGCAAACTTGGATTTCCACTAGTCAAACATGCCCTTACAACATATGAAAAATTCAGCTCTCTTCTATTTATTGCAACCTAAAGCCCTTTTTTGGTACCTAGCCGCTGGATTATGAGTCTTTTGTAATTAATTGAGAGTTTAGAGTGTTTGTCTAGAAAATGTTGGAGTAGCCTGAAACGGCGAGCTGTTTCTTGTCGTTTCAGTCTAGTATGAGGATTCCAAGTTACTGATTTGTCAAGGTGTTTTAAACTCATTAAAAATTATTTTCTACTTAAAACGTGTACTTAGTTTTTTAACCTATTATTTTACTGTTTTGATAAAACTTATAGGAAAGTATGTCGAAAAAATTAAAATCATTTCGAGACTAAAATACGATTTTTTGCATTTATATTTCATTTAGTCCAGGATCCATGGTCCATTTTTGCACTTGATTACTATCAAGCTGAATCTTCATGAGTAGCTGCGTTTCGATGAGACGCCCAACAATTTCCTGTGCGAAAATTCTCGCTTGTGGTAGCTAACAGAGGTAGCAAGGATAAAATATGTCGATTTGATGACTCTCAAAAATTTATTACTAACTGTCTTTCTTTTGTTGAGCCTCAAGATAATTATCTAAATTATTTGAAAAAATATTTGTTCTACAAAATGTATGGTTTGATCAAAGAGTCCCCCCCTTCCAATATGTATCGATAACGAACTCATTAAAACTGATTACTAACCAGCTGATTTTTTTATTTTTACTTAGTTAATATTTATATTAGATATGGTTTGAATGTGTACATCACATATTTTATTTATTATTATTTTTTATCTAGACTTTATTTTATTATCATTTTTGCATTAATTTCCTTTTATTACAACATGTATATATGTTTGCTTATGTATATATTTTATTACATTCACTTATTTTATTTTGTTTAAACCACTTTTTTGTTTTGCTATGGAATGGTTGTAGCTACATAGCACCATTACTTATTGCCCACAAGTGGCAGATTGTAATGTTTGAATAAAGTGTTTAATACAAAAAAAAAAAATATTTATATAATTTAACGACAGTTCCATACTTTTTATATCTTATTTTACTAGTTTTTCTTAATTCTTCATGTTCCAACCTTTTTTGTATAAGTTAATATTCTCATTTTGTATCTTTGGTTTACCTCCTCTTTTTTGATTTTCCTTTATATTATTTTTACTTTACTATCCTTTCTGTACATTTATTTTCTGTATTTTATTTTATATGCGTTATTTATAATTTATAATTTCTGCTCATTTTCTTTAATTTTATTAAATCTGTCTTATTTTATTATATCTGTCATTATTTTCATTCTCTTTTCATTATCATTAATTTTGTTATATCTGTCTTTATCTTAATTTTATTATATCTGTCACTATTTTAATTTCTTTTCATTATTATTAATTTTTTAAATCTGTCTATATCTTAATTTTATTATATTCTGTCACTTTTTTAATATTCGTTATCTTTCATCTTCATATCTGCCACTATTTTCATTTTCTACATTACTTGTCACCATATTATTGTTACTGTACATTTTTATATTTTTTGTTCTGTTTGTTTCTCTCTCATAGCCCTGAAGATGACCTACACTGTAGGTCGAAACGTCGGCACAATTATAACAATTATAATTATACAATTATAAGTTTATTACTTATTCAGTGTTTTTTTTTACTGCACCCCCCAACTATCTCCTTTACATATATAATTTAACGGTCATATTGTCCTACAAATTGCGTGGTACGTTACCCCGGTCCTACGTTCAAAAGTAGTTGTACAGACCCTAATAAATAAGTTAAAAAAGAAACAAAAAACAGCTGTTTCTAATTTATAACTTCACAAAAATAATTATTAAATAATACGGTAATATTAAATATTTCTCGTATTTCCCTTTGAACGGGGGGGGGGGCGATTCCCGAACTGGGCGAGAAGTCATCAGGAGTCACTAATTGTTGGCAGAAACAAACAGTAGAGGAGGAAATTGGTGGTGAATAAGCTCACGGGCTGGAAGGACAATAAGAAGATCGTTTTATATGATAATTAACTTAGGGCATTGTGTAGGGCGGCCTGCCCCTGGCAGGGCTCTGTGTTCATCGATCTGTATAAACTGGAAATAATCAAAACGGCTATTATACTCTATTTAGCCCCTCCTTCTGGACTTGACTTCTCAATAGCGGCCTATCATGGTCCCTCAATAGCGGCCTATCATGGCTGCCCAATTCAGCGGTTAATAGCCCTCCCTCTCTCTACTTCCTATTTGCATCCTTATCGAGTTACATGAAGGTTTTATCAGCCAATCTATGCGCCAATTTAAAAGTCATATCAATGCGCCCGCCCGCCAGCTTTTCTGTCAACACGTCTAAATTGATTTTGGAACGTGTCAGGCCACCAAGCTTCATTGTTACTTCTGTTTTAGCTAACATATTTACTCTCTTTTTGTTTATTTGTTTAATTATTTAAGGTCACTTACAGGGAACGGAGTGGCTCTGTGGTAGAGCACGGAGTTACCATGCCGAAAATCTTGGTTCAAATCCCGCTGCAGGTAAGACTTTTATTTAGGACCCTCCTGGGGCTCTATAAAGTGGGTGCCCAAAATAAGGGTGGGGAATCTGGCGGTTGATCGTGATCTAGGACAAGTCACCTCCCTGCAGAACCGTTGTCCTTAAAACAGTACAGTCTCTACCATGCATTGAACTCCAGGCCAGTTCACTGGTTGTAGTGGCACTGTTTTTTTGTTTTTTTAACGTCGCTTTATGCTGATATAGCTAATCGAATTACTGCTGTGGAATCCTAAAGTTTGTCTCCAGATATCATTGAAACTGCGATGTTTACGTGTACCTGAAACACGCAAGTTGATGACCCCCCTATATACGTCCCTTCCGAAGGACAACATAACCATTTTTTTACTCTTTTTAAAAAATCCTAAGGCCACCTGTTGCGTATTTCTTTCTCTTTTTTTTAATTGAATGTACTTAATTGATGCAACATGGCAGAGTATGATTTATTGATACTTCTCTTCAATAGTTCTGCAAAAAATTGCCAAGTCTACATTCGGCGTGGTTTTTTTTCCCTCCTGTAAAATCGTTCAAAGTATACATAGTTTTTTGACAGCGACAATATGTTTGTGAACTGGCTTTATGTCCAGAAAGATTTCAGATTAAAATTCAATATATGTTTATAGAATTCAAGTACTAGAAGGATTCCAAACCATTAATGCAATCAATTGAATAGCATCCTTAGTATTTTCCTTACAAATATAAGGATGTATATAACAGTTAATACCAGATATAGGACTGAAAGTAATATACCAGCCGGTTAAATCGATAGGAATGACAAATACTAAGACAAATGGCGTAGATGTAAGCTAACACCGGGAGCCAGGACGAAGCCTAGGCCTAATTGTCTGTTTGAACTAGTCCTGTGTGTACAGCTGCAAAGTTAACCGCTGGGCTTCTCTACAGTCGTGTCCAGCACAGCTTTTATATTATCAATAATAATAATGACTTTTATCACATAATTACCACAAGAAATTAATCTGAAAAATAGTGCCAACATTATAGATTAATTCATTAAATTATTTGTTGTTATAGTAACTAGAGGAATACCTCCAGTCCTCTAAGCGTTTGTTCAAATCACTCGGATTGTTGTAAAATTATTCTATTATACATATGTATATATATATTTATATACAATTTATTCCACACGAAATCAATATTGTAGGTGAAGAAGAATTTTAGTTTTGTTTTCAATTACTTTGTCGTAATTTTGTTTTCTTTTCCTATTTTTTTTTCTTATATGGAATTTATTATGTGTTTTTAGTTCAACTGGCTTAATATTTACTATGATCAATATTTTTATGTTTAAGTTTTGTTTTTTAATGATGTATTTTCAATTTAGCGTTTAGTTTTATATATAAATAATACAAAAAAAAAGTAAACAACAGAAAAAAACAAAACATGAAAGTACAATTGTATGTAATGTACTATAAATGTACGGAACATGGAGAACAATAAACGTCCTTCACGTAGGGGTACTGCCTGAAGGGAAAAAAAAATATATGTATATATATATATATATATATATATATATATATATATATACACACACATATATATATATATATATATATATATATACCTTGGCCAATAATTAACTTGGAATCCTCATACTAGACTGAAACGACAAGAAACAGCTCGCTGTTTCAGGCTACTTCAACATTTACTAGACAAACGCTCTAAGCTCTCAATTAGTTACAAAAGGCTCATCTGACAATCATTAGAACCATCTTGACTTACGGAATAGAGCTTTGGGACTCCACTAAGCCATCGGAATTCCTCTCGTATTCAATCCTTACAATCGAAAATCGTTATTTTTTTTAAGAACAAAGTAATCCATAATGATCCTAATATCCCCTTTGTTGTTGATTTGAACCGAATCCGATATCGATCTTTTCATGACAAACTTCAATTTCACTCAAACCCACTTGTTTCAAACCTCGCAACCTCTTCAAGAGGCGTCTGAAAAGAAGATGGCCTCGTGGCCTTCTTAATTGAACTTTTTGTTTGAGTACTACCACTAGGTAGTTTCTCTACTTGCCTTTTCTCTGGACATGATTTATCTTTAATTATATTTACTTGATGTTTAAATCGTTATTAGGTAGTTCATTTTGTATTTTTTTTTTTAAGTAAAAACCCAAAGCTGCGTTCAGACACTTTTAGTTTAGAAGAAAAACTTTTTCAAACAGTTGTTCTGGGATTTTCCTCCACCGAAGCTCGGAGAAAATCGGCATCATTAAATGCAGAACTCCTCCCACAGCCTTCTGTCTTCTAGCCTCCTTCTCGAAATCTCTGGAACCACCCTTGAACAGTGCACTCAGTTATATTACAGTAGTAAAATATTACAAACAAACATTTTTATTTGAAAGATGATTAATAAGTGTTTACCTTTATAAAAGACAAAAGTCCAACAAACATAAAAGATTTTTTTATTTATTGATTGATATTTACAACTGTATTACAATATTACAACAAGTAAATAGGCTAAGTGATACATAATGACAATTAGAGAAACTGCCGAGTGGTAGTACTTAAATCACAAGTTCAACTAAGAAGGTCACGTGGCCATCTTCTTTTCAGACGCCTCGGAGGAATATCGGGAACTGAAGAGGAAGCTAGGTTTGAAACTAGAGGGTTTGAGTGGTGATATGAAAGGATAGATACCCGGTTCGGGCCATGTTAGCAACAAATGGGACATTAAGGTCGTTATGGATGACTTTATTCTCTATCTTTCTTTTCAACATGCTCAAATAGTGTGGACAAAATTTACTGCCAGCTGCATGGTTGCATGGTTCACATTAACTTTTTTATCTTTCTTTGCATACTTATTATACCCCACACAATTACAACATTTATATTCCTGACTTCCCTTATTTTTATCCAGACATTCATTAATATTATGGTCTAGTGCACAATATTGACAAGTTACTTTTCCTGAACAGTGTTTAGACGAATGGTTAAATTTCTGACATTTGAAACATCTTAGTAATCTGATATAATCTTCAAAGAAACAAACGTTCCACAACATTTTCAATTTTTGTGTCAATAATTTTTTTCTTAGATTGGTGTAACCTCAATAACCAAGTTAACATCATTTGTAAATTTATTTTTGCAAATATATTTAGCCGAACAAATATCATCATCATCAAATAAGTTTGCATTCTGGTTTTTAATAAATTCTACAGCATTTTCCAAAGTCACTTCTTGAGGTACGTTGTACAAAACTAACCTAGGCTTTTGTTTACTAACCTCCCTCACTGTTATAGTTTCACTACAATTACTTTTAATTTCTATATTAAGTTTATTTAATTCGTCTTTTGTTTCAGTCTCAATTAAAACTGAATTGTTTCTTAATTCTCTGCATTTTTGGACTCCTATTTGTAATTTACACGGATCAACCTTTTGCTTTAATAATTGTTTAACCTCTTTAGAACTCTTGTTTTCCGTTGATTTAAAAATTAATTTATGTTATTGGCATGCTTTATTTTTAATTTTAGATTTCACAACTGTAGCATAATCTGGCTTACATTTATCTAATTCCATGTTCACCTCGCCTCTATTTTGAGGCCAACTGCTTCTTTAAAATTATAATTTCTTCTTTCATCTTGCAGAAGACAGATTCTATATTCTTCACAGCTGCTGTAACATCTTCTATCAATTCACTTTTCTTCATTTTCGCACTTTTTTCAAATACTTCATTAATATTTTTTATTTCTTCCACATAAGCACAGTCTGTACTGTCTGCCATTTTTTTTATTTTTTATTTTTATTTTATCAACATAGTTTCTTGATAAATACCTTAATGTAAGGTATACTTAACTCTTTATGCATAATTTTAACTTTGGTGTAATATGCATAATTTCCAGCAATTCTAAGGTATTTGTAATTAGTTTTAGAAATATAACTAAATATTGGGCATGCATATGTTAGTATAGATGGTTAGCAGGCTTTATATAATAGTAACTGATTATTTGTGCTTAATTTAGAACTCCTATTAAAGTATGGATATAATATATCTATCCAAAAATAATAACATATTCGGATTCGTGTACCGGGCAAAACAGGAATATTAAAACTATCTTAAGTTTATTGAAACTTGTGCAAAGCACAGAAATAAGAGCTGAGTCAATTCAAATGAAATTTTTGGTAAGCGGACACAGCTATTTGCCCAATGACTCAGATTTTACCATTATTGAGTCACGTGCGAAAAAGCATCAAAACATTTTTTCACCAGATGATTGGTTCGATGTAATTAGAACATGTAAAATGACATTAATCTAATCCAATGACCCACCAAGATTTTTTCAACAAAACCTTTAGAACAATACATCATTAACAGAAAAGTTACCATGACAGGGTTTCCAGTAAATTGGCTTCAAATGTGACTATAATGAAGATACAGAATTTGAAGCCATTAATATAAGAAAATCTGTACTAGGTAGACTGCTAAGTTTGAAAAATATAGATCAGCCTTTATTATATCCTGAAGTTAGAACTATGACAAGGGAAAAACGAAAAGACATGATGGACCTGCTAAAATTCATTCCTTCTGTTAAACATAATTACTATAAAAACTTAATAACAAATCGAAATGACAAATCCTCGCATATAAATGATGAAGAAGACATTATTTATAATATTGCTGATGAATTAATCACAAATAATATGTTATAACAGAATTGTCAATATTCATTTTTATGGAAAAACTGTAATACAAATATATAAAAAACTAACTTTTGTCAGTTGCCAAATCGATTAACTCCATCAGTCACATCAAAACTAACATTACTGACGATTATTTTTTCACTATTCTTTGTTATTATCTTTATATACTTCAATTTATTATTTATTTCAATTTATATT
This sequence comes from Arma custos, assembly GCA_037127475.1. Classification (NCBI taxonomy): domain Eukaryota; kingdom Metazoa; phylum Arthropoda; class Insecta; order Hemiptera; family Pentatomidae; genus Arma; species Arma custos. Next base: position 1,858,912 of record CM073764.1, read on the forward strand.
ATAACGGGAATTTTAAAAAACAATATATATTACTTCATCGCATTTCTCCACTTTTTGTTTTTTGGAGTTAGGCTGTTTGTGCACTGAACGGCTAATATAGTACACAGAGCCCTGTTAGCTTTATTGCTGACATAATCACTGTGGAAACTAAAAGTTAACCTTTTTTCCATATTAAGTCCCAAATATTTATAATAAATAAATTTAAAATAAGGGTCCATCTTATTTGCAATTAATATTAATTTTTTTAAAAATGGAGTGAATTTAAACAGATGTTAATTTAAATTAAATGACCCGAAATTAACATATTATGCTCCTGAAAGTATTCAGTTTAGTCGGAAATTGCATTAATTCGACTCGCATTGTATTTACATTATATTATTGCCTGTATTTGGCATAATGAGAATCGCCAGAGCTTTGTTTTTGATATTTCCCCCCAGGTCTGAATGAAATAATACGAATGTATCTCGTGTTTGGGTGCCAATTATATTGTATAAATATAATAGTTTTATCTCTTTTATTATACCAATTGTTTTTATTTTCGGTTAATGAATAATTAATCTAATTCTCAATACTGCGTTTATGCCAAACACTTATTTTATAATTCATCATTTGAAATCGTGCCTACTTACAGTTTTGATATTTTATAATAATCTTGATTTCTTTATATTTTTCGTGTAATTATTTCATTAATATATTTTTTTTATTATTCAATGAAATTTACAACTGTATTATTGTAATACATCAATTAAATAGGATGAATGGTACATATTGGCTTGAATAAAGACAATTAGAAAAACCACCCAGTGGTAGTAGTCAAATAAAAAATTCAACTTAAAAAGTCACGAGGCCATCTTCTTTTCAGACACCTCTTGAAGAGGTTGCTAGGTTTCATCAGCAACAAATGGGACATTAAGATCATTATCGACATGGAGCATTGAGGATTTTACGAGGGTTTTTGGATTGTAGACTAGAGGAATTCGATGGCTTAGTGGAGCCCTAAAGCTCTACTCCGTAATTCCAGATGGGTCTAATGATTGTCATGTATATGAGTCTTTTGTAATTAATTGGGAGCTTATTGTTTATATTATAAGTAATCATAATTACCAAATGCATGCGTTTTCCAAAACAGACCCAGAAAATGAATTCGGAATCGATAATTATCAATTATTATCGTATTCTCAAATTATTTGGTGTATTAATAATATAACATCGTGTTTAACCTGAAAGAGCGTACCGTTTTCCAATATATAAAATAAAATAAAATATAATATGAAATAATTATATTATGAAATAACTCTGCATGTTTCAGAAATTTAGCCTGTAACCTAATTAACATAAGTTAATATATAGCAAACTCAGAGAAGTGTGTGTAAATTATATATTAACAAAGCCTATAATGATTGTGGAAGAGAAGGCCTTGTGTTGAAATCGATGACTCCTGCTTCTCCAAAAGGAAATATAATGTGGGGAGGTTTTGTTGTTTTGTTGTAATAATTCGGATTTGTCAAAAATCGGTTTAGGCCAGCAAAAAAAAATCGGTTTGAAGGTCGCAATAAATTGAAGAGAGCTGCATTTTTGGTTTGTTGTTTGGGAATGTCTGACTAGTGGAAATCCAAGTTTGCTACCAAAAAACGGATGGGAAAACTTTTGGTGGACGAAAAACCTCGAAATTTTCGAAGTTATTTCAGTTTTTGGCCTACATCTACTAATCGGTGCGTTTTTTATTAAAAAAAAAACGTTAAAAGCCATTTTTAAAGTCGCTATACTTTGAGTCCAACCGCAGCTCTGTAGCTTTCATAGATTCTGAGTTACGTCCCTTTGAAAATAGGTATTTTTTTCCAAAAAATACAAATTCAAGTTATGGGCGACTTTCGTGAGGAACACCGGCCGAAGGAGTGATCCTGATGAAAGTCAAGGTAGTACATTTAACTAGCTTTAATTTAAGCTCAGACTAAGGCCTGTAGGTGTAAAAGATTCTGAGTTACGCCCCTTTGAAAATTGGTCATTTATCTCCAAAAAATCCAAATTTAAGTTTAGGCCTGCTTTCGTGATGAACACCGGCCGAAGGAGTGATCCTACGATGAGGTAGTAAAGTTAATTAGCTTTATTTTAAGCTCAGGCTAAGGCCTATAGGTGTAACAGGTTCTGAGTTACGACCCTTTGAAAATAGGTCACTTTTTTTCCAAAATATCCAAATTTAAGTTATGGCCGCCTTTCGTGAAGAACACCGGCCGAACGAGTGATCCTGATGAAATTCAAGGTAGTAAATTTAATTAGCTTTAATTTATGCTCAGACTAAGGCCTATAGGTGTAACAGATTCTGAGTTACGCCCCTTTGAAAATAGGTAATTTTTTCCAAAATATCCAAATTTAAGTTATGGCCCACTTTCGTGAGGAACACCGGCCGAAGGAGTGATCCTAAGATGAGGTAGTAAAGTTAATTAGCTTTATTTTAAGCTCAGGCTAAGACCTATAGGTGTAACAGGTTCTGAGTTACGACCCTTTGAAAATAGGTAATTTTTTCCAAAATATCCAAATTTAAGTTATGGCCCACTTTCGTGAGGAACACCGGCCGAACGAGTGATCCTGATGAAATTCAAGGTAGTAAATTTAATTAGCTTTAATTTATGCTCAGACTAAGGCCTATAGGTGTAACAGATTCTGAGTTACGCCCCTTTGAAAATTGGTCATTTATTTCCAAAAAATCCAAATTTAAGTTTACGCCGGCTTTCGTGATGAACACCGGCCGAAGGAGTGATCCTAAGATGAGGTAGTAAAGTTAATTAACTTTATTTTAAGCTCAGGCTAAGACCTATAGGTGTAACAGATTCTGAGTTACGCCCCTTTGAAAATTGGTCATTTATTTCCAAAAAATCCAAATTTAAGTTATGGCCCACTTTCGTGAGGAACACCGGCCGAACGAGTGATCCTGATGAAATTCAAGGTAGTAAATTTAATTAGCTTTAATTTATGCTCAGACTAAGGCCTATAGGTGTAACAGATTCTGAGTTACGCCCCTTTGAAAATTGGTCATTTATTTCCAAAAAATCCAAATTTAAGTTTACGCCGGCTTTCGTGATGAACACCGGCCGAAGGAGTGATCCTAAGATGAGGTAGTAAAGTTAATTAGCTTTATTTTAAGCTCAGGCTAAGACCTATAGGTGTAACAGATTCTGAGTTACGACCCTTTGAAAATAGGTCAGTTTTTCCAAAATATCCAAATTTAAGTTATGGCCCACTTTCGTGAGGAACACCGGCCGAACGAGTGATCCTGCTGAAATTCAAGGTAGTAAATTTAATTAGCTTTAATTTATGCTCAGACTAAGGCCTATAGGTGTAACAGATTCTGAGTAACGCCCCTTTGAAAATTGGTCATTTATTTCCAAAAAATCCAAATTTAAGTTTACGCCGGCTTTCGTGATGAACACCGGCCGAAGGAGTGATCCTAAGATGAGGTAGTAAAGTTAATTAGCTTTATTTTAAGCTCAGGCTAAGACCTATAGGTGTAACAGGTTCTGAGTTACGACCCTTTGAAAATAGGTCATTTTTTCCAAAATATCCAAATTTAAGTTATGGCCCACTTTCGTGAGGAACACCGGCCGAACGAGTGATCCTGATGAAAGTAAAGGTAGTAAATTTAATTAGCTTTACTTTAAGCTCAGGCTAAGGCCTATAGGTGTAACAGGTTCTGAGTTACGACCCTTTGAAAATAGGTAATTTTTTCCAAAATATCCAAATTTAAGTTATGGCCCAATTTCGTGAGGAACACCGGCCGAACGAGTGATCCTGATGAAAGTCAAGGTAGTAAATTTAATTAGCTTTATTTTAAGCTCAGGCTAAGGCCTATAGGTGTAACAGGTTCTGAGTTACGACCCTTTGAAAATAGGTAATTTTTTCCAAAATATCCAAATTTAAGTTATGGCCCAATTTCGTGAGGAACACCGGCCGAACGAGTGATCCTGATGAAAGTCAAGGTAGTAAATTTAATTAGCTTTAATTTAAGCTCAGACTAAGGCCTATAGGAGTAACAGATTCTGAGTTACGCCCCTTTGAAAATTGGTCATTTTTTCACACCCACTTTCCCCGATTTTCATTTCAATTACGATTTTCAAAGGGACGTAACTCACAATCTATTAAAACTACAGAGCGTTTGGGCTCAAATTATAGCAAATTTAATCTAATTTAAAAACCGATTAGGAGATATAGGCCAAAAACTGAAATAACTTCGAAAATTTCGAGGCTTTTCGGCCACCAAAAGATATCCCATCAGTTCCCCAGTCATACATGCCTTTACAACATATAAAAATTCAGCTTTCTTCAATTTATTGCAGCCTAATAAGATTCAGTTGGTGTAAATAAGATTCAATAACTTGAAACACTTACTAGATACCTGAGACCGGGTGTAACTCACGAGGTCTGCAGATCCCCCAGGGCCATCCGAAATGTTCAACTTAGTAACACGGCGCTTTAATAACTGAGTTACCTCGCGTTTACTAACGTCTACCACAGCTGTTAACAGATTTAATAATGTATCTGTCACATACGAGCCTATGCGGTGTCAAGCTCTCATTAAAGATCCTAACTCTAGTTATACCTGTAAAGGAAAAATATATGACTACAGCTGTATTAGATCAGAAGAGTATGAAGTGGCGTTAAATGAATCAACAACTTAATAGTCTAACTTTTACCTGACAAGACCGACTCGTTGACTGGGAATAGTTATCGTGAGGAAACAAGGAGTTGTGGCATGCTCTTTCTGGATAAGACAAAAGCGGGTTGTTTTTTTTTTTAAAAACTAAAAAGACGTTCATCTTCTTGGATTTCGGGGATAAGACGTTTTAAGGAAAGGTTACTTAAAAATAACTCTAAGTCAGAATAAAAGTGCTAAGAAAAAAAAACCAAGTAGAGTGTTTGAGTTGGGGTAATTACTCGAGTGTGGTCTTGGGCTTTAGGAGGGGCGTCTAACCCATTAGAGTCTGAAAAGAGTTTTACCAAGAGGGAGGAAAAAAGAAGTGCGAGGGGGGGACTAATCCCCCGAGGGGATCCTGTTTGCTTTGGCTCGGCTCCTTCCTCTCGTAGTTCGGCTTCGGGTGTGACTCCAGGGGAGTTTGCGGTCACTTCATCGAGTCTCGGAAGTCAGCGGTGTAAGAGGTACTAAGAGCGACAGTCCTTTGATAACTGATCGAACGGGCACTTGTGTATTAGCCGGTCTGCATGAAACCTACCCTCATCTCGTTTGTTTGTTTATTTAACGTCACTTTTATGCTGCTATGGCTAATCGGGCTTTGCCTATCCAGGTTTAATTAGGATAGGGATTTTCAACCAATAGCTGGTATCATACAGGTTCGGGTTTAACCTCATTTAATGTTCCTTCCGAAAGACGGCACAACTAAGGATTTTTCACTGTAAACGGAAAGAAAAGAAATTCATCAAGTAAATACAAATAAAAACATCCAAAAATGAGTAAATGATAAATATATAATGTCAAAATAGATAAAGAACAATTATAAAAATATTAATGTGCACAACTAAACCTAAGAAAATACAAAGAAAGTTATTTAAAACTAAATAAAAAAGTTATGAAAAAAAAAAAAAAATGCTTCTTCTTTCGCATCACCCTTATTGTGCCTTTCAGCGTAGGGGAGCGTTTAACCAGGACTGCCACTCTTCCCTATTCCTAGCTAAGTTCCTAGCCTGGCGGATATTTTTTCCTGCACAAACGTTCGACATATTCCAGATAGGTCATTCTAGGGCGTCCTCGTGGCCTTCTACCTTCAGGGAAGTAGTCCATCGTCTTCAATGGGTCCCTGTAGTTCTCCATCCTCAGAACATGCCCAAACCATTTTAATTGGCGGGCCTCGAGCATCTCCTTCATTGCCACGATCCTGAGTTCCTCCCTGATCGTTTCATTGCGGATACGATCTCTTCTTGTTTTTCCTGCGATTCTTCGAAGAAATTTCATTTCTGCAGCCGTCATTCTACTCTCCAGCCTGTCCGTTAGTATCCAACTTTCGGCACCATACAGGAGCACAAGTAGATATACCGACTTGAAGATGTTGAGCTTCACTTTTCTGCCTACTTCTCGCTTCCCAACAACAGCATTACAGATCTGGTAGTAGACCGAGTTTGCTTTGTTTATCCTGTTTGAGATTTCAAAGTCTAATTTCCCAGTACCGTTCATTACTGTTCCGAGGTAGGTGAAGTCCGTGACTGCTCCCATCTCTCCTCCGTTGCAGTATATATGGATTTCTTCATGTACCCTTCCTACTTGCAATATCTTGCTCTTGCCGGTGCTGATCTGCATGCCTTTCCTACGGAGCTCTTCATCCCATTAATTCACGGCTTGCTGTAACTTTTCTGTGGAGTCTGCAATGAGGACAATATCATCCGCATAAAGCAGAAGCTGAATCACTATAGGCAGGAGGTTTCTTCGCCACAGGAACGTCCTTTCAGTTCGCCTTTTGCATATTGCTGCTATTTCCTCCATATACAGTATAAATAGCAACGGGCTTAAACTGTCACCCTGCTTTACTCCTTTTGCCATATCAAAGTGCCCAGACTCCTTCCCATTCAGTCTAATGATGCCTTTTGGGTTTTGATATTTAGACTTTACAGCATCCACCAGGCTTTTTGGGATGTTCTTAACTCTGAGTGATTCCCATATTTCGTTTCTTGGGACAGAGTCAAATGCTGCTTTAAGATCGAGGAATGCGAAGTACATGTTCTTGTCTCGTTCCCAGGATTTTTGTTTGACATTTCTTAGAGAGAATATATGGTCTTGAGTTTGAAAAAGAAAATGCACTAAGCTATTATCTACAATTATTTACATAAAAAATGAAATTAACTTACTTACTAAAGAGAGATGAGTCTTAAAACAAAAAATATTACTGGTCTGTGAATCAATGAAAAACTGAGAAATGAACTGAGTTCTTGAGTAGCGATGACTTGATGATGCGAAATGATGACGAGTAGAAAAATTAAATGACTAATTTATCGGTAAGTCTAAAATTAGATCAAAGTAGCGAGAAGTTTTACTGGTGAGATGTGACAAAGTTCAAGTTGAAGATGGAGAGATCGGCGACAAATTCAAGTGTAGAGTAGCAAGCAACCTTCTCACATAGCAACTAACTGTCTTGAGGGTGATCTTGTTTTGTTTTTTCAAACATTGCACTTAATATTAAAACATATGTTTTTAAAATTACTCTCTGAATTCTTGTGTTTCCTTTTAATAAATTTTATTATTAGTAGAATTATATAAAACAAAAAAAATCTGGCTTTTAATGCAATAAAATATTCATTTGGAAATAAAAAAATAGCTATTGATACCCGACAATAGTCCTGTATGTATTTTAGAATTGATTGGGAGCTTATTTGCGAGATAATTAAATTTAGATAATCAATATTTACAAACGTAAAATTGATTGAAAAAATGCAGTTAATCAACAATCAGGTTTTTTAAAATTGTTTAGTATTATAACCAAAAAAGAAAAATAAACTTTCGAATATTTGGTTGTACCTTCGGCTGCCCTTCTTCATCCATTGACACCCGACGATCGAAAGTCTTCTTCCACATCTCGCAGACAAAGTCTAGGTCTACCTCTGCATCTTCTTCCTTCCATCATCATTGTAGAGTCTTCCACGCTCCATTCTTTAGATGTGCCACAGCCATCTCATTCTGGGCCTCTTTATGGTTGAATCAATATCTGTTGTCCCATATAAGTTTGTTATTTCCTCATCAGTCTTCATCCGGCTCTCCTCCCCTAGGTATGACCTGAAGATCTTCCGAGGATTTTCCTGTCCTGGATGTTTAACAGTCTTTCATCAGTTGCAGAATCGGACGGTACACTCTTATCCTAAGGGCTCTGGATATATACCGATTTCCAGAAGAATTTTCATGTTAGCCTTTTTTAATGTAGTGTTCATTTCGCTTTCTTACTAAGCAGTAAAAATAAAAACAAGCTGAGATATCACGAACCCTTTTATACAACAATGCTATATAATATTCAAATAATTAAATGAAATAGTTTAAATGCCCATATAATTTTCTACTCATCCCACTCTACCGCGCCCAGGATTCGGTTGAATCAATTAACTTTAGATATATATTACCACAATTACCATAACATAATTGTTCAGTATTCGCTTTTTAGATCAAAACCAATTACGACTGTTGAAGGTAATTATACGGTATGGTAATTATAACACTAGGTTCGCAGATCCCCATTTCTTGATAGCAATTAAACCGAATCCCGACTCTCTGCTCCCCCTACACTTACCGATTCGAAGTAATTAATCAATTTCATATCAAATCCCCAACCGCAATTTGATTATAGAATATGAATTGTTTATTAGCCAAGATTAATGTAGCTCACTACAAGTTGGAATCAATGATGTATTATTGCTTCTGTAATTCTTCATGTGATAATCAATAGAATTGTGCAATATTACGCTGAGCTGATGTTATTAAATTCATAAATTTTTTAACAAAAAATAGTTTATTTAAAAAAATGTATGAGCATAAAAAAAAGGAATAAAAAATAGTTTATAATAAAACAATAGTAGAAATAAAAAATGAAATAAAAATAAACATCTTAGTTATATGCTAAGGACGCTAGAAGAGGAATATTCTAAATGGGGTTTAGAAATCAGCAGAGAAGACAGAATCATAGGCGTAACGAGGGGGAGGTTATTGGGGATGTAACTCTCCCCATTGCTTAGAAGAAATTAAAATAAAAAGCTTACTTTTTATAAAAATAAATTTAACAATACATATGTTCACTTTTCAGAGAAGGAAGCAATTATCGTTCTAAACCATATATATTTTTTTTAGAATAATTTATTGATATTTACAACTGTAATTATATTTCATCAAGTAAATCTGCTGTATGAACAAAAGACATGAAAAAAAAAAAACATTTGTGGAGAAACTACCCATCGGTAGCACTCCAATAAAGTTCTATAGTAGAAGGTCTCGAGGCCATCTTCTTTTCAGACGCCTCGGAGGGTTATCAGGAATATTATGGGAAGCAAGTTGACTAGCGGATTCAAGTGTGTATGGAGCTTGTCATGGAAGGATAGGTATCTAGTTTGGGCCAAATCGGCAACATATGGTGTCTTATGATCATGATGGATGAGTTTGTTTGTGACATAATAAGGAGCTGAATAGGATGGTTTAGTAGAGCCCCAAAGCTCCACTCCGAATGTCCAAATAGGTCTGATAACTGTCATGTAAATGAGTCTTTTGTAATTAATTGGGAGCTTAGAGCGTTTGTCCAGTAAATGTTGAAGTAGGCGAAAACGTTGAGCAATTTCTTGTCTTTTCAGTCTTGTATGAGGATACTAGAAATTTAAAAGTGGGCACAGTAATCCCGGTTGACGGTATTCATTAGTTTTCTCTTCAATATTCTCAAAATTATTAATAATTGTGGTGTAATAATGGAAAATGTATGTATTTCGGTAATCATTTAATCTAGAATTGAACGTTTCTACAAACATTTCGTAGTATAGATGATGATATGACCTAATAAGTATTAGGCGGGTCTTCTTCAGGGCTTTCAGGGGGGGGGGGCTTCGTATCTTGTAACATAACAACTGAGAGTTATAAGAGTTAATCAGTCGTTATGTGACAAGTTACGAAGCCACCCCCCCCCCACCCCTGACAGCCCTGATGAAGAGCTGCATGAGGAAGAAAATGGTCCGAGTGGAGGTTAAAAAAAATTGCTCATAAGTAGATAGAACTGTTTAATGGAGAGCCAACGTTTCGACCCGCATTGCAGGTCTTCTTCATGGCTGTCAGAGGGGGGGAGGTGTGGCTTCGTAACTTGTAACATAACAACTGAGAGTTATAAGAGTTAATCAGTCGTTATGTGACAAGTTACGAAGCCACCCCCCCCCACCCCTGACAGCCCTGATGAAGAGCTGCATGAGGAAGAAAATGGTCCGAGTGGAGGTTAAAAAAAATTGCTCATAAGTAGATAGAACTGTTTAATGGAGAGCCAACGTTTCGACCCGCATTGCAGGTCTTCTTCATGGCTGTCAGAGGGGGGGAGGTGTGGCTTCGTAACTTGTCACATAACAATTTAGAGTTATAATGAGAGTTAATCAGTCGTTCTGGGCCGAAATGTTAGCTCTCCAATAAACCTTTCTCCCTACTTCATTATTTTTATAATATTTAATTATTAATTATATAATTATACTTTATTATAAAAAAATAATTATTTTTATTTGCGAGAAAAGGATTAAGCTAAAAAAGATTATAAATTAAAAAAAAGGTGAAAAGGAGGTTAAATCGAAGCGAAAACCTTCGGAACTGATACCTAAATATTTATATCTGAAATGAAAATTTAGATTTTTTTGCGTTAAAATGAGAGATAATAATTTGACTGCGGATTCTTCCAATGCTTCAAAGGCTTTTGATGTTGGGGAGAGGGAAGAAAAAAGATGGCTAGTGTCAAAGAGGGCAATGAAAGGAAATTCGAACAATGTGGACAATTTAGCGGCTGTTAACGGCACATTTCACATTCGACTCCAAAGCAAAGAACCACTTAGCTTAATCCTTTACCTACCGCTGCTCTCGTCTTAGGGGGCACCTACATTGGATCCGATGCGATACGATCAGAATTCGGAAGCAAACCAAATGACTGAAATATATCGAGAGTGCCTACATTGGATCCGCTCCGATCCGTCCGTTTTTATACAAGTAATCCGACCGATTTAGTCGCTCGTGGAATCAAAATAGTTAATTTATACGGAAGCGCCTACATTGGATCCGATCCGATACTGTACGTTCAGGTGCGATTTTCACATTTCAAAATCATTAGTTTTCAATCCGATAAGCCAGCCGTTACCATGTGTGGCAATTTAACCTTTATTGTCTAAAATGTTTATTAAAAAATGTACATAGTAATTTGATAATTAACTATTATATATATATATATATATATATCCCTCATAAATCAAAATTAAATATTGTCAATTCTCATTAAAATATTTTATTACTAATCTTTATGAACCATTAAATATAGTAGCGAAGGTTATTTTTCCGTGGAATAAAATTATATCTATCAGAAATATGCACAAAAATATACATACAATTTTAATTCGTCAAATAAAATTGGAAACATTAACTTTTGATAAAATTATCATCTTAATGTTTAATTTATTCGTTAAACAGTTGGCAACACTAGGAGGTAAGGGCTTTTCTGATTTTTTATAGTCGTTTGCAAAGATGAACAACAAAATAAGTATTCCTAGATAATACAAACCAAATAGATTTTAAAATATCACTAATATTCCATAAATAAATTAAATAATTTTACAAAACATGAATATCTAAAAAAATATAAATTATATTTTATGAAACTGAAAAACAACTAAATTATTTATTTATGGTCAAACAGCAAGACGAAAATATTCTAATATAGTAATATTACCTCATTGTTATAACATTTGGTTCTTTAAATTTATAAAATTAAGATTATTTATTAATTATTTTTAGTATATTTATATTTCACTATAATATATATAAAATATAAGAAATAAAAGAATAAAATTAATACTATTTTATTCGGAAGGCAGTGACTAGTTTCACTATCGGATTGAGAAGAATAGAATCACGTCGGATCTGATCCAGTGTAGGCACTCATTGCGTATTTCAGTTATTTGTTTTTTCAGCTCACCATCGTATGAGATAATATAGGATCGCGTCGCATCGCATCGGATCCAATGTAGGTGCACCCTTAGGCTCAACCTAGGGATTCAAAAGTCTCTTCTGTCGTTATATTATATAACATTACTTACAAATTTTATAAGTTGCTTCGTATTGCATAAAAATAGGGTACCCAATAAGGGTGAGAATCTTGCGGTTGAGCGTGATCTAGGACAAATCGCCTCCCTGCAGACACGTTGTCCATGAACCTGTTCACGGGTTCTATGGTATTGGAGGCAGCCAATAAAACCAAAACCGTTTATAGCTAACAAAATTATAAACCATAAAAAAAGTTCATAACATTTATCGACGAAAAAATCTCATATACCAAACATAAGATATTGGGTCGTTCCATATGAAATGACCGTTCTTATTATTTCTAAAATTCAAAGTGGAATCGGTAGACTTCTGTTGTATATAATATTTATGTTTACAGATTGTAATGAGCTGTTATTAATCCTATCTTTTTTATAATATTTATTATCACAACAATTGAATGGACATTGTTTTGTATGCCATCAAATAAATATAGCCATGAAAACACGGGATTTTCATGCAATTTTTTTATGAGTTTATACTTGGGCATTCGGTAGCCCTAGCTGCCAGACTTTTTGCCAGCTAGTTCGGGGAAGGGTATTGTAACGAATGGACCATTCGCCATTGGTTTAAGAAATTTGAGCTGGTGACAGATTAATTCATATTAAAAAAAATAATACAATATATAATTGAGTTGACCGCCTATGACGTAGTGGTTAGCATAAAAACCTTCTATGCCGAAGCTGCTTGAATTGGAGATGGATTGAATTGATCAAAGGGTACAGTCAATGTTAACACAAAAATTAAGAAAAACTTAATTTTTATTTATCTTGCCAATGTTCCGGCCTACCTTGTAGGCCATCTTCAGGGTAAATAGTGGGTGCGGTGACTTATTGACTTATTAAGCATTGGCAGGGGTAATAAAAACTAAGTTTTGCTTAATTTTTGTGTTATCAATGACTGCACCCCTTGACCAATTCAATCCATCATTTGAATTATCCAGTCAACTATTTTCCACACGAATATTAAAATAGAATCGTATGATTTAATAAGTTATAGTGGATATGTTGACCAAATTATGTTTTATTTCATTATTTATCAATGTTCATCCTTAAGGAGCCGTGCTTTGTCTAAGGACACCAAAATTCTTCTATACAAAATTCTCCTGCATGGATCAGAAACGTGGACTGTTTCTAAAGTTGGTGAGCAGAATTTGAACATTTTTGAGATTAAGATTCTGCGTAATAACTTTGGAGCCGTGAAGGTGGATCAGTAATGGAGACACCGAACAAACGAGGAGCTCAATGATTTATTTAAAGAATTAGATGTGGTCCAGTTTATGAAACTTGAGATGGGCCGGGAATGACCTGCCAAAGAAAATAATGACAGAGGCGATATATGGAGCAAAACGCAGAGGAAGATCTCGATGGAGTGATGGTGTGGCTGCTGATGCTAGGTCCATGTTGGGTGTAATGAATTGGATGGCGGCGGCACAGGATCGAGACAATTGGTGGGAGCTGGTACAGGAGGCCAAGACTTGAAATCGAGTTGTAGCGCCGAATGAATGAATGAATTTATCAATGGAAGTGTTGTCAAAGAGAGAGAGCTATATTAGACAATTCACATTGAACAATTATAATTTAGCAGGATTAACTTCCTGTTATATGGTTTATTACAGCTTTATTAACTTTATTAATCGATATGCCTTGATTAGATTCCATCTTGCTTAGAGCAAGTACACCATTCTAAGAATTCCTTGGCTGCAGGAATCAGCTTAGATTCCTTGGAACAAACTTGTGAAATATTAAGTAGACAAATCTTTCGATCAAATGATTGGAATACTAATATATATATATTACAGCGGATGTGTTTAATAATAATGATAATAAAAAATTATTTATTTATTCTGGGACAAGTCCCTTTAGAATAACGTAACTGTACATTATTGTGGGCTTTAGAGCCTTAGAGTACAAAGAAAAAAAACAAGTAGAAAATCAATCTGTAAAGCTGATTAAATAATAAATAAAAAATAGCTTCTTATGATAATGAAAAAATGAAGATTTCACATTACTACACATTAAAAATAAAAATAAAAATGAATAAACAAAATAAATAGTATTCTATCGATAATTTTATGTATGCACTTCGGGGAACTGGAGGGATAGAAAGTAATCAAATAAGCAGGATTTGAAGGCAGGAAGGGTCTTGGAACAGCGGATGGAAGAAGGGATAGAATTCCACAGGGAACAGGACCGAATCAGGAACGATCTGTCGAAAGCAGCGGTTCGATGGGGCTCTATATACAAATCGGAAGAGTGTGAACGGGTATCACGGGAATGTATAGAGGATTTAAATTTGAGGAGCTCATATATGTATAATGGACGGCGGGATTGGATAACTTGATAGAGGAAGGATGCAAGGATGGTTAGTGTGAAAGGTTGGTATAAGTTCCGCAGGTTGTCGCTTCGATTCAAGTCACAAACACGTATTAACTTTTCATTCATTTCCTTATACAATATTCTCGAAAATAAAAATAATCGTGAGTTTTAGTATGACAGAATAGAATTTAATTATGAGTAATGTGTATATTTCGGTAATCACTTCATCACGAAGTGTTACATTTCCCATAATTAGACACTCTTATCCCTGCAAAAGCTCACAATAACTTTTATTTTCGAGAGCATTAAAAAGGAAACGAATGTAAAGTTAAAACTTGTGACTCAACTGGAAGCGACAACCTGCGGAACTGATACTCATGGTAGAGATTGTACTGTTTCTAGGACAACGGTTGTGCAGGGAGGTTTCTTGTCCGAAATCACGCCAGGTTTTCCTCCCGGTTAAGGGTACCCATTTTTTGATGACTGCAGGAGGTTCTGTAGATCCCACAGCCTCTATCCGAGACTGATTGAATAATTTACTAGCCACAAGAGGATTTAAATAAAATAATTGTAAAATTAAATTAATAATTAAATTAATTAAGTTATGTGTATTAAAACTTTTAAATCAAGTATTGACGATCTTATTTGTCTTAGCGCTTAACTAGTAGACCTCCTTTGTAGAAGAAGGAAGTTCTTACGTTTCTAAATTTCCTGCTAAAATAACAGGAAAAATGTTTTCATTATTATTTTCTTTTTCCTTCAGAGAAATTAGGAGGGGGGGCAGCTCAGGGTGTAGAGCATGTGTAACTGAAGGCCCCCCCTGGGGCTTAACTGGCCACTAAACAGCGGGTGTCCTTAATTGGGAGCGAAAGCATGATGGTTGACCGTGTCTTCGCTTCCCCACTTTTCTCCAAATTAACATTTTTTTTTGTTTAATAGAATAATTTGAAAATGGTCTAATGGCCATTTTTTAAAAATTAAACACAAAGAAATCTGTAATATTACTAAGATACAATTCTGTACCTCAGAGGTAAACTATCGTAACTGACGTAAAGGAGATAGTTGGGGGGGTGCAGTCAATAAGTACACAGAATAAGTGATGAACTTATATTATGTGCCGACGTTTCGACCTACAGTGTAGGTCATCTTCAGGGCGATTATGGATAGCGTGGCCGTTGGATTTAACGGCTAGCAGGTACTGTACAGTGAGTACAGGTACAGTGAGTACCTGTTAGCCGTTAAATCCAACGGCCACGCTATCCATAATCGCCCTGAAGATGACCTACACTGTAGGTCGAAACGTCGGCACATAATATAAATTCATCACTTATTCTGTGTACTTATTGACTGCACCCCCCAACTATCTCCTATACATTAGATCATCCAGTCAACTATTTTCATCT
The DNA here is from genome assembly GCA_037127475.1 of Arma custos. Taxonomy (NCBI): domain Eukaryota; kingdom Metazoa; phylum Arthropoda; class Insecta; order Hemiptera; family Pentatomidae; genus Arma; species Arma custos. The sequence goes on from CM073764.1 coordinate 1,874,436, forward strand.
CATATCGTAACCGACATTTTTCAAACTTTACAGGAGAGCAGTTTTAATGTTAAATTTTCCTTTTTATTGTTGTTCACTGTTTTCAATGATAATTAGAGATCATCATTGATCTTGATCTTGATGACCTCTAATTATCATTGAAAACAGTGAACAACAATAAAAAGGAAAATTTAACATTAAAACTGCTCTCCTGTAAAGTTTGAAAAATGTCGGTTACGATAGTTTACCTCGGAAGTACAGGATTAATAATTCCTATTAAAGCTTTAATATAAACTATTAAAATATTAAAAATAATTTATTTATAAATAAATGCTAATTATCCTAAAATATTACATTCAGCGCATAGTGGAAATATTGTTCATTATTTATTATTTAGATAGAAACAATTTTTTTTTATTATATTTTTTCAAAACTGAATATTATATTAGTTATATATTTTATTTTTGTTAAAAGTAGAACAAAAAAATTAAATTCAAGTCAAATAACCGAAAATATAAACTATACCTTCAAATACGATGGAAAATAAATGACAGTGTTATGTTAGTATATCTCTGTTATATCAGCCTTGTGTCTTGCTGGATCAGTTAAATTATAAATTTTTTAAAAATTTGGCTAATCGCTAAATTACTGCCGTTACACAAATAAAAATGTTTTTAAATTTAAATGTAAAAAATGGTGTAAAAAATAACACATCTTATTCCAATATTTCGATTTTTTTTTTTAAATATTAATTTACTACAATGTATGCAATGAAATAAGATTTAGACATTACTCTTATAACTATTTTAAATATTTTTAAAAATCTGTAAAACAAAACTAGAATTACAAAAAAATAATTACTGTCTAAAAAAAAAAACAACTAAATGTGTATCCAAATTTTAATAGCTGTTAAAAAATATTTATAAAAAAAAACAAAAAAAAAACTTTATTTAAAGTTTTATATATACAAGCAGCAATAAGTGTAAATACATGTTCCGGACTTCCTTTACATGTTTAAACAACAGTGATTTTAATTAATTAGAGTTGTCTTTTATAAGTATGTTTTACAATAGCAGAAAAATGTAGAAAAAACCCGCTTAAAAAAAAAAAAAGAAAAGAAAAATGAACCATAATAGTAATTGTAATTAAAATACATAAAAATAATACTAAATAAATTAAGTAAATATAATAATAATAATAATTAAATAGAAAATAAATACACAATTAAAAATAACTATAAAATAAATACAGCTAACTAGATTATGTTACCTACGAATAGTGATTTGTTAAGTGAGAAATATATGTTTTGTTCTTTTGTGCATGTACCGTCATAGTGAATGTTTATCATAGTTACCGATTTCTCGGATTAATGGGTTTTCGGAAGCTGGAGTTTTTTCGAAGTATGCTTTTGTTTGGGCTGAAACATATTGTTTTACCGTGGGAAGTTCAAGATCTCTGAGCATAGTCGATATTTTCGTGTAGCGGGGATAATTATTAATAATTCTCATGCATAGGTTTTGTACCCTTTCAAACTTTCTATAATTTGTTGCGCAGGGTGAACTCCAGACAGGTGAGGTACAGGTCAGCACTGAGCGGATTACTGTTTTATAAAGGATTAGTTTGTTTTTGGGGCTTAGTCTGGATTTTTTATTAAAATAGGGAAACATTTTGTAGATGGGTTTTTTCGCTTGAAAAATATTAGTTGACATTCGTCCTCGTGTATACATCGCAAAAATTGCGAGGACATGGGATCAGATAAGAGAACGGATTTGTCCCGACTGAGAGGCGACTCCGGTAGCTCAATTGGTAGAGTGCTATCACGGAGAGATGGACGACCCGAGTTCGAATCCCGGCCGGGGCAAATCTTTTCTCTTCAAAATAAAAATATTTAAAAATTAAAACAATTAACAAAAAAAATATTTAATATAAGGCAAGACTTATTGGAAAAAAATCGTTGATATTTCTGCAACACCAATGAATTAGTGATGAAGTGAAATTTTGTCCAAAATTAGTTAATTCTATTGAAGTAAGCGATTAGTCATTCTCATAGTTCATCTGTGGCTGTCATTAAATATGTCTATACGGTACAATTGACTGACATAACTTTTTAATCACTGGGGCTACAGATTTTTTTTTTTATAATTTTAAATCGATATATCTTTGAATATTAAAATTTTATTAATGTTTCATATTAAAATTTCAGTTTTGAAAACCAATGTTTAAAAAAAAATAACATTAAGCAAAAAGTGTTTTTATCTCAGTAATATAATAATATATATATATTCTTCGGTAGATTTGATCGGCTTTGTTTTATTAATATTAAAGAATCAGTAATAACCTTAAAAAAACACTTGAGTTGCGGCAATGAAAATTAAATTGTTTTATTCGACAGTAAAATTATAATTTTTGTGTTTGGTCTTTATCAATTAATCTAAAAGTGAAATGAAAATAATTGGCAGGTGATAACTCTATAATCACAACCTGAATCTAATATTTAAGAGAGGTAACTATTTTTCAGAGAAATAATAATAGGTGATTTCTCAAAGAGCAAAATAAATAATACAAATTTCAAGGCATAACATTTTTTTTTCTATAAAGTGTGTACCATTGCACTTCTTCGGGTTCAGAAGGGGGTCTTATTATTGAGCGATAGTACTAATCAGACCATCGATAACTCAATCAAAGTTTTAAATACATATTCCGACTAATATTATAAATGCGAACGTTTGTAAAGATGTATGTTTGTTACTCTTTCACGCAAAAACTACTGGACGGATTTGGATGAAACTTTACAGTAATATATGCTATACCGCTAAATTACAACACATATGTACATTATTCTAATCCTTTAAGTTTTAATTTCTCGCTGCTGCCGTACGACAAGTGAAACCGTCATACTAAGTAATCCTTTTCAATAACATTACATACTAATTCTTTACTGACCCGAACAACTGTAAACGAAAGTAACTTCTCTCCGTCCCGTTTGTTAATCAGTGTCAAAGTATGTTTCACGGCTGTGCTGATCCGTTTGTGATGAAATTTGATATGGATAATCTCAAGCCTAGGGAAGGACATTGGCTACTTTTTATCAACACACCACACAGGCGAAGCTTATATAAAACGTTTTTTGTGTACTGTGGAGAATCCATTACAGTACATACTTTAAGGCAAATCATGTGATGATAGTTGTTAAAATAACAGAAATAACATGAGTAAAACTATTGTTTAGATATTTTAATAAACCTTACTGTAAATACTACAAATGTACCTATTTCTAAGTTATTGTTGATTTTTTGCCCGGCTGACCGTTTTGCCCCCCCCCCCCAGAAAAAATCCTGGATCCACCCTTGTATTACATTCAAAAACGTAAAAGCGCACTTCTTTGGGTTCCTAACAGGGTTTAGATATCGAGTGCTAACAGTGATTTATTTAATGATTTAAATGCACATTATTGATATTTTTCTCAAATAATTTAAGTACTGTTATCATTGTCACCATTCTATTTTTTTTTAAATGTTTAAACAAATAAATTTAAATACTTTTCTTAAAATCTTTAATATTACTAAATTAAAATCAATAATCTGTATTAAACCTATCGAATTATAAACATATATCATTAAAATATTTATAAATTAACGCTTTGAATATTCTGGAAAAATAGTTTCCAAAAAAAAAATAGTTTCAGCGCAATCCTTGATATTTATTTTACGATACATTGAATTAAAAGTATTAAATAATTATCTGCATATACAAATATTCTATTTTATATTATTTTTTTAATATCTATTTTCAAAACAGAAACTTTAATATGATATTAAAGTATATTAATATAATTATTTGCTATGCGTACATTGAGTTCGAATCATGGAATAAATATATCAAATCTTTTCATTGTGTCTACCTTTTCATATTAAACAAATTAAGATTACCATATATTAGATTCAAGAAATATAGTTGTTAATTTGGATAAAAAATATTGATATTTAAATATATACAAAAAGGTTTTAAAAACTACGGAACCATTTTCATACTTTTAACAGACGCTCACACGACCAGATGGAAGAAAAAAAAGCTTAAGTGCTGTGACAAATCTACGGTAGCAGGAGCAACCCCAGAACAAATAGCTAAGAGGGTAAATATTGCCTTCTCATAAAAAGAAAATTAGTCGGCATAAAGGCTCTTTAGGGAATGAGAAAAGTGGGGGGACAATTAGGGGCGATCTTCCGGGAAGTGGGGGTTTGTTGGCCACGCCTCCCGGCCAATCAGAATCGTACTCACCGCCACCCCCTCCTCCCTGTGGAGGGAGCGGGGCTTATCATTCCCGCACTGAGAGTAACCGACGAAGCCGGTCCGTCCAGACAGCTGATTGGTCGATCTACGAGCTGATTGGTCGAGAAAACTGGATGTGTGCGGATCCGAAGCGGATCCGATAGACCGCGAAGCTACGACGGAGGAAGAGGACGACAGGAGCAGGATGGGACTGTACCCGGCCGACCTGAGCAAGCCCCGGGGGCTATTCACCATAGACAGCATCCTCAACAGGCCCGGTCCACCGTCCGCCTATCGGCAACCTCTGCACTTCGGACACATCGCAGCAGCCGCAGCCGCTGCCGCTGTCTTCCCGCCTTCTCCCGATTTCTTGGGTAAATATTGATACAATTAAATTATAAATATAACTAAAATAATAATTGTGTAAAGGAGATGGTTGGGGGGTGCAGTCAATAAGAACACCGAATAAGTGAAATACTTATATTATGTGCCGACGTTTCGACCTACAGTGTAGGTCATCTTCAGGGCGAATGATGGGAAGAGTGACCGTTACAGATCGCGGCTAGAGTGTACTGTGCCTCATTAATTTTATTAGGAAGAAATTGGTCTAATAATTAATACCTTACAAATAAATAACCTGTTATATTTGAAGGTGGTATAAATCCATTTGGATCTTTAATAGCCGTTTATAATTTCATAATAAAAAAAAAAAAAAATATATATATATATATATATATATATATATATATATATATGTGTATATAGGATTTAAAACGTGTCTCTTTACCAAGTACTAAGTGATTAACAATTGTCAGTTGCTGATATTTTTAAAGTAATTCAAATGGTTAACTTAATAATTGTTGAATATATAAAAATGGACTCTCATCTATCAAATATAACATCTCAGATAAGGACTGGCCCTCTTCCCTCCACCCGATTTCTTAGGTAAATATTGATATCATAATTAAATAATAAATGTAATTAAAATAATAAATAATTTTATGAGGGAGAAACCGATAAGAAACTCGAATATATAATTCCTTATAAATAGATTAGCTGTTATATTGGAAAGTCCTTTTGGATAAAAAAAAAATATTTTATTCTTTTTAATCATTCTAATGATTATTATTTCATAATAAAATTAAAAAGGCCTATAAGGTTTTTAATGCCACGCTTCGCTAAGCGCTAAGTGATTAACACATTTACCCGTTTGTGCATAGTTTTCAAGTAATTCCATTTGAAACCTAAATAGACTTATACCACTTTTAAATATGACCGTTCAGATAAACAAGATTATTAGAAAGTTTCGAACCACATTGCAAATCTTCTTCAGGGCTGGATAGACTAATAACGCCGCTTTCTATTCAATAATTGATAATAATTTAACAATAGTTTATCACTTAAGGATTCACCGTCTTTTCTCCTTCCCCCGAATTAAATATTGATATCATAATTATTATAGGTAATAAATATTAGATATATAATAGATAATTAGGTAAATATTGATATCATAATTTATTAATAAATGTGACTATAATAATAGCTAACTATAGTAGGAAGAAGATGGTCCGACGTTTCGACCCACATTGCAGGTCTTCAGGCTGGATATAATAAAAACGGGGGTTTCTACTTTAATAATTGATAATAAGTTAACAATAGTTTATCGCTTAAGGATTCACCGTCTTTTCACCTTCCCCCAAATGCTTAGGTAAATATTGATATCATAATCAATTATTAAATGTGACTATAATAATAGCTAACTATAGTAGGAAGAAAATGGTCCGACGTTTCGACCCATATTGCAGGTCTTCTTCAGGGCTGGATAGTCTAAAACGCCGGTTTCTAATATAATAATGATATTATTTTTTATATTATTAGATGTTCTTATCTACTTTTTATTTTTCCATTAGCCACTTTCTGTTTATTGTAAATTTGTATGGTATTTTTTTTATTCTCTATCAGAACATACCTTTTAGTTCATATTTAATTTCATGTTATTATTTTATTAATTACTGTACACTTCTGTTATTCTTAAGGGACCTGGTCCCTATATATATTGTATACATATATATATATATATATATATATATATATATATATATATATATATATATATATAAAGTTTTGAGATTTATAAAAGCATGTATAAACTGTATGATAATTAAATCGACGGTTAACCATTTCCACTTGTAAAAATAAAATTTAATATATTCAACATTAAATTCTTAAAAATTAAATATCTTTAAGCCGTTGAAAAGATATATATAGATATATATAGTTAGGCATTTTGGTCTTTCCTTAAATTTAAAAATGTTATACTAGAGAATTAAGCAATAATAAGTGTTGTAGAAGCTTGACTGTAGTATTTAATGAAGTTTTGTCTAATAACTCTTATGCTATAAAAGATTAGTACCATCGCAGTGGTTAAAATGTTCATATATATATGTATATTGGAACACAATATATAAAAATAAATAAAAGGCTAAAAAATATTATATAATAATGAGATATTGTATAATAATGCCATTAAGATATAAAGCACACGGCTAATAGATGCTTAAAGCTGTTTACATTCACATTAGTAGTTCGAACTAAATACAGATTAGAATAATCAGATTTCGCTGTAATACATTTACTTACATATAATATTATATTTTGAAAAATGTATTAAATTATAAGGATATTAAAAAAATTATTATGCGCTAAATAATTGAATAAAAGTATACCATTGGTGAAAAAAAAAGAATTATACTCCATTTGAAGTTATTCCAATAAAATTTAATGACTTTCATAAAGTAATAAAAGCATATTTAATTTTTAAAATTATATAATTAGTTTTATGAGAAATAATACACAAGAATAGCATTTAAAATATACGATCTAAAAGAGCAACATGGGATCATTGTACAACGTGACTTCTTTTTTTTTAATATTATTAATTTATATATAAATAATATGTATATAGTACTATTTATGCTGTATATATATATATATATATATATATATATATATATTTATGTACTATTTATACTGTATATGTATAGTATGTATTTAAGGCGGATTTGGGTTCGGGTATTAGTCCGTGGACGGAACTTTGTAAGCAGAGATTGATGGTATCGGCATCGAGCCTTCGGGTTCGATAAGTCATATACTATTATCACATATATATATATATATATATATATATATATATATATATATGTGTGTGTATATATGTATTCGAATCGTTCACCTATGAACACGTTTGATTATATGCATATGTAACATGCTTTTCTACCAAATCAGTTCTTTTACGCTTTTGCTGGAATTTCTTTCTTCTGTTGCTGAGGTAGTTTATTTCTGTCTCTTTGGTGCTTCTTAGAACCTTTTTCTTTCATTATTCAATATTTTCTTTAGATATTCTCTCTTTTTTTTTTTAATGTTTTTCCTGATATCTTCAATTCCTTTATATCCTCTTCTTCTTGAGCGAAGTATTTACCTCTTGTATTTTTTACTTAAGAGGAAATCAAAAATCTGTTTAGTTAATCTGTGTTCCTTCATTGCCGTTTGATTTGAGTAGAAGACAGTTTGTCTTTTTCATATTGTACCAGAAATTCTTTCTTCCTTCGTATTAAGTTTATGATTTGGAATTAATTTTACTTGTCTATTTTATTTATAAAATCTTTTTTTTTTCATTCTTTTCCATATTTTCAGCAAACGTAGGATTTTAGTGGTGCAAATCACTTCTGTTTTTATCACTGTTTTGTAGTGATGAAATTTTTATTATCTTAATATAATAGGAATATGTATTTGAAAACTATCTTTACGGTTGTCCATCTTTTATACTGTATTTACATCCTAAATTGACTGTTAAAATTTACAAACTAGTTTTATTCATAATTTTATTTATTTGTATATAAAAAATATATTATAATTTTTAATATCTGAAAACAAAAAAGGGAAGAGGATTTTCATTTAAACGAAACGTCAGATAAATTTACAATTTTATTCATTATCATATTTATACGAATATACTTATATATTGTTTAATTACTATTTATTTACAAAATATATATTTGTAAATATATTAACACTGTTCAATGAAATTTTAAAAAAACTCGTTGTAGAGAAAATATTGCTTAAGCACATAAAAAATAAAAATTTTGTACATTCTAATATTTTTCCCGTGAATTTAATTCCATGTATCGCAAACAAGATATTAAAATTTGAGTAGTTAAATTTAATGCTTTTCTGAAAATTACTAACGCTTTTAAAAACATTTATTATACATATTTAAATATATTTTTAAAATATCATGGTCGTCTGGTAATGAAGACATTTCACTCATATTTCTCGATATTGTTTAAACCCCTAGAAACCTTCCTTAAATATCGGAATTAGGATATTCGTGAGTATAATAATTTTATAAAAATATCTAATTAATTAAAACTATTGTAAAAAATTCAGCCAGAAAGTTATGTTAAAAATAAAATGATAACATTATTAATAGGAGATATAAGGAAGAAATAGTTGGGGGTGCAGTCAATAAAAACACCTTAATAAGTGTAACTTATTTATTGTGTAATTAATTTCCACACTTGTACCACATTACTACATTACTTGTCACCATATTCTTGTTACTGCAACGTTTTTTATATGTTTTTCTGTTTGTTTCTCTCTCTTAGCCCTGAAGATGGCCTACATTGTAGGCCGAAACGTCGGCACACAACGTCGGCAAGTTACACTTATTAAGGTGTTTTTATTGACTGCACCCCCAACTGTTTGTTCCTTTTATCTCCTATTAATATTTTTATAAATATTAGAAGTTACAGTCAACCAATTCTTCTCTAACATTAATAGGAGATAGTGGTTGTTATATGGAGACTCAATTTGTTTTATCTCTGTTTGAAATTAAATTTTTTTTTAAAATGGTTACCTTTATAACGATTACGCTGGCTAATATATATTGGATCTATAGCTTTATATATTAGTTATATTCCATCAATTTTAATTTATTTATTTATTTAAAGAAAATTATTTTTCATCAAATATTGGAGCTTCTGATGTATAAGAATGCGTTAATATGGTTTATAATGTTATAGTGACTGGACATATGACTGTTTTTTAATTATTATTGTTTTAATGTTTTAAGGAAAATCAAGAGAGAACAATTTCTATAAGTCAATTATATTACAATGTATAATCCCTGTTTCATGTTCTGTACTATTCCTTCCTCGTTCGCCATTAATGCCATCCTGAAGAAGACCTGTAACGTGGGTCGAAACGTCCGTTTTCCAATAGTTTCACTAAGTAATATTGTAGATTAGTCATTTGTTTCCAAAGTCAATTGAAGATCTATAGTCCAGAAGATGTAATGGTTGTTTGTAGCGCCAGTTATTTTTTTTTTAATTTTGAATATTTGTTCCATGCAAATCTTTTTTCGAAGTATAGTCCGATATAGCGTATATAATTTTTCGAAGTATATAGTCGTTAATTTGTAATGATGAAGACGAAGCTTTCCATAGGAAAGGCTAAAATGACCCGATTTTGTGGAGATTATTTTGGTTTTTCATTTGAAAGAATTACTTTCCTAAATCACTTAGATGATTTTCGAGAGCTATATTTTTAAATAATACATACCGAAAGAAATAGATTAATAACGTTTTAATTAGAGGATAACATATTTACGATAATAATACTAATGTTATTAGTTCCGCAGGCTATCGATTCAAGTTGAGTTACAAGTTTTAACAGTTTATTCATTTAATTTTTAATATTTTCCGAAAATACAAGTTATCCTGAAATTTAGTATTGTAATGTGAATGTAATTATGGGTAATGAGTAGATTTCGGTAATCATTTCATCAAGAAATTAAAGTTTCAACTAACATTTCGAAGTATCCTACTAATATTGTAAATGCGAAAGTTTGTATGTTTGTCTCTCTTTCACGCAAAAACTACTGATCGAATATGGATGAAACTTTACAGTAATATAGGTTATACATCAGAACAACACATAGGCTACAGCAAGAGCGGATTTATGGGAGGGTGCAAGGGGGGACCGTACCCCCCCCCCGACAGTATTTTAGGTACTGTGGAGAATCCATTATTGTACATAAATAAAGGCAAATCACATGATAATAGTTGTTAAAATAACAGAAAGAACATGAGTGAAACTATTGTTTTGATATCGTACTAATATTAAAAATGTGAATGTTTGTAAGTATGTTACTCATTCACGCAAAAACTATATTGAGTAATATAGGTTATACATCATAATAACACATAGGCTACAGCAAGGGCAGATTTAGGCAGTTTTTGTGTTCTCTGGAGAATCCATTATAGTACATAATTAAAGGCAAATCAGGAACTTAGCATCTTGAAATTTGCAGATAGGTTCTTTGTAAAGAAATTTGGATAATTCCACCCCAAACGGTTTCCCCCTTTATATAATAGGGATTCAAAGATTGTATAGAATCCGTCAGATTTGAAGTTAGACATCTGAATTTTTGGATGTACGAGTAACTTATAGTTAAAAAAAAATTAAATTATTTATTTAAAATGATCTTTCACGAAACTTTATGTGGCAGGCCGAATTCCACGCGAGCGAAAGCAAGTAGATGATATATGTTAGTTGAAACGTTCATTTCTGTCTAAAATGATTACCGAAGTATACACATTTCCCATAATTACATTCTCTTTTCCATAATAAATCTCATGAGAACTTGAAATATTAAAAGAGAAACGAATACCTTACTATTTATATAAAAATATATCATGACTTTCAATTATTTAAGCTAAATATAATAAAATTATAACATTAAAAAAGATCAAGTAATCAACTAACAGAATGTAAACCCAGACCGAATAGACACAAAGGTTTAAGAGGCTTAAGGTAGTAACGGGATTGTCTGCCAGACAGACAACTTCCTTAAAAAAACTAGGAAAAGAAAATTGCATTTGCTTGCTCCTAATACCTTCATCCAAACTATACAATATGTAAGATTGATTATGTATTAGAAACAATATTACAATTATATGGATATATTGAATTATATTAATGGTCTTAGTTGAGCGAAACAGAACAGTAAAAGCAATAAAACGATACAATAATATCTGCCAATTATTTAATTGCTTTAAATCAAATCTTAGCATTATACTTAAACGATTGACTTTTTTTTCTTAGATTAATTTATTGATATTTACAACTGTAATAATATTTCATCAAGTAAATTTGCTGATATGAACAAATGACATGAAAACAAAAAACACTTGTGGAGAAAATACCATCGGTAGAACTCCAATAAAGTTCTATAGTAGAAGATCTCGAGGCCATCTTCTTTTCAGACGCCTCGGGGGGTTATCAGGAATAGTATGGGAAGCAAGTTGAGAGACTAGCGGATTCAAGTGTGTATGGAGCTTGTCATGGAAGGTTAGGTATCTAGTTTGGGCCAAATCAGCAACATATGGGATATTAAGATCATGATGGATGTGTTTGTTTGTGACATAATGAGGAGCATTGAGGATTTTACGAAGGATTTTGGATTGTAAGGATTGGATACGAGACGAATCGGATGGTTTAGTAGAGCCCCAAAGCTCAACTCCGTATGTCCAAATAGGTCTGATAAGTGTCATGTAAATGAGTCTTTTTTAATTAATTGGGAGCTTAGAACGTTTGTGAATGTTGAATTAACGAAAACGTCGAGCAGTTTCTTGTTTTTTCAGTCTTGTATGAGATTTTAAATAATTGAATATTTCTTTATAAACAAAAACAAAGTATGATCCATTGAAAATGAGTTTTATTTCGTTATCTTTTCGGAGATAGCATTGTATGTTATATTGAGTTTGAGAACAATACTTTCTGAGAGATTCATATCTAGAGAGAATATATATGAGAGGTATATACTAAGGTTTCGAAATTGAAGAAATAAAGACAAAAGCAGTAAATCGTTTTTACTCGCTCAGTTTAGCAAGCATTATTTTTAACATCATTAATTCATTTCATCATTCGGTACATTAAATTATAATTTCAATTTTTTCATATTTTTAGCACGTTCAGAATAAGCAAGAAACTTTAGGCTGAGAACCGGACTAAAACTCTGGGTCATTGGGCAGATAAATTCTTTTACCAGCCAGGGATGGATCCTTTGGAACTGCGATCCTCCTGGGGCTCACCCAGCCTCTATAAAATATACCTAATATAGGGAAAATCTTACGGTTGAGCGTGATAAGCATTGGCAAGAAACAGGATAGTATCTACCACTTACTAAACTGCAGACCCTCAATGGGTTATAGTGCTACAGTTTTTTTATGTCATAATAATGTCGAATTCACGAAATGATTTCACGAATTAAATAATACTACAAGATGAAGAATTAGGAAAAATTGAAAATGAATAAAAACACAATAAACTGGTTTAACCCTAAGAAGCATAAAGTTCAATTGATAATTTAATTGATTATACTCAAATGAAAAGAGAGCACACGGTTATTGACTTTATAATAGCTAATAAACGCTAATGACAAGACTAGCGGGATGGGGGTGGAGTAATCCAATGGCATTATTCTCATTATACGGTGGGGGGGCCCTGTCTAGGACAAGTTAAATCCCCGACATGCTAATTATCAAACTAAATTATCTGCCTAATTTGAATTTGTAATACTAACATGATCCATTAAACTAATAAAACCGACATCACTTCTCAACTCAAATTACTTCCATCAACATCATTAGCCGGCGTTTGGAACGAATGCTGGTACAAGAGTTATATAAACATAATTCCAAGTATGTATTACCCCTACCACTAAAACTTATGAAGGATATTGGGTTCAGTACATGGTAGAGACTATAGTATTTCTAGGTTGTTGAGGAAGGTGATTTATCCAAGATAACGCTCAACCGCTGGGATTTTCCACTAATTATGATTAACCAGTAATTAAGAGTAACCACTTTATAAATTACAAATTAAATAATTTAAGTCTTTTAGCCGGATTTGAACCCGGGAAGTTCGTCACGGCGAATCTCCCAATGAGCAATAAAATTACCATTTCATTAAAATATTATATATTTTTATTTTGAAGAGAAAATATTTGTCTTGGCCGGGATTCTTTAGTGCGGTGCTCTAACCACTGAGCTACCAAAAGGTCGTATCCATTTCAGACAAATCCAGTCTCTTCACCGATCCTATATCCCCCCCCCCCCGTGTTCTCGCAATTTTTGCGATGTATATACGGGGAAGAATGTTCGTTGAACATTATTTCAATTGGAATCTCGTTGACTTACGTCAATTTATATTATAATTATTTTTTATTTATTGTCTTTTGATGGGGATTATTTTTAAATATTTTTATACTTAGCCTGAAAAATATTTTTATTTTGAAGAGAAAAGATTTGTCTTGGCAGGGATCCCGGGAATATAGTATCGGTGAAGAGAATGGATTTGTCTGGCTTCGATACGACCCTTGCTCAGTGGTTAGAGCACCGCACTAGAGATGCTTGCGTCCCGTCCAAGACAAATCTTTTCTCTTCAAAATAAAAATATTTAAAAATAATTACCATCAAAAGGCAATAAATAAGAATAGCTATATTAATATTTTAATTTAATTAAAATTGATATATTAAAAAAAATTCACTACCGGGCCAAGTACTACCTATATTTGTTTTGTTTTTTAATATTGATGTTGTTAGATGATCAGCGAAGTGTAAACGAATTATTTATTTTCAGGTATAAAAAAATAAATTCTTCCCGCCGTAATATTCCCTTAGGATTTTTTTATCGAGGATTTTAAGATATATTTTCGAATCAACGTCCAGGGCTAACTTGAGGGTCGAACTATTAAAAAATTGATCAGCTTTGGAGGTTATCGGACTCGAGACTGATGTATTATTCAGGTGCCAACGAGGAGGGAGAGGGAGGGTTGCAATTATCAAGTTGGCCAGAAGCCAAGTTATGAAGGGTTTGTGGACTCTGGGGCCGCCTGACCAGGCCACGTTAATCTCGTAGGCTACGTGCATTACGCCATATCATCCGCCATTAATCCTCTATTGATGACATTATGCGATAGTGAATAGGGGATTATCTTACTGAGCAAAGGGGGGGGGGGGTGCTATGGGCCAAGGGGTGGTGTATAGCTGCGCCTTGCATGGGACGGATGTCTCCCATGAGGGTGTTTTGTTTGACATTAATACATACCGAAAATAGTTAACCGAAATAAATAAATTTATTTAGGTAACGTTTTACTTGAACGTCATACTAGACTGTAAAGACAAGAAAATGCTCGTTGTTTCAGACAGAACTTACTAAACAAACGCTCTAAGCTCCCAATTAATTAAAGAAGACTCATATACATGACTATTATAAGACCTATTAGAGCTTTTTGGCTCCACTAAACCTTCGAATTCCTCTATAATAATAATAATCATAATAAATTCTTTATTTATTCTGGGACAAGTCCCTTTAGAATAACAATACAGGTATATAGGGTATTATTACGTCTTATTAATGAGGAAAAAAAAGTTGCGAATTACCTACAGTGATAACATTTAAAAAGAAAAAAGGAAAAAAAGGAGTACAAGAAATAAAAAAAAAAAACAGAAATAAGATTACAATAATTATATAAAGATAAACAATAGATAATTACGTATGTATGCAAATTACAAAGTCAAGTAGAAACTAAGAAAGCAGATAATGAAACAAAAATATGAACAATATCAACTAATATAACATGTTTTTAAAAATATCTAACTGGATGAGTGAAGCGTCAACAATATAAATATATATAAATAATGATATAAATATACTTATATATAAATAAAAACACATCATTCATTTATCAGTTAGAAAATATTAATCTGAAAACTGAGTATGTTATTTCCGATTTTTTGGGAATTGTAAGGATATAAGGTGATTGAATATATGGATTTGAAGGTTGAAAGATTATTGGAACGACGAATGGAAGAGGGTATAGAGTTCCAAAGGGACGAGATCGGATAAGGAAAGATTTATCAAAAGCAGTTGTTTGGTGGGATGGTGTATATAGGTCTAAGCGCCGAGAACGGGTGTTATAATCTTACTTTGTTACGAATAAAGTCATCCATAATGACCCGATTGCAGTCTATTCATGAAAAACTTCATCCCCACTCAAACCCACTAGTTTCAAACCTAGCTACTTCTTCAATTAACGATAATCCTCGGCGGTCTGAGTGGTCTAGTGAATTGCTGAGTTGAATTTGTTATTTGAGTACTGTTAATTTACACTAAACAAAACTGGATGAATTAAGATAAACTTTATTGAATAACATTCCACATGCTCAATAGAAATTACACTGAACTGGGAGGTTAACATAGGTTACAATACAGGGCTCCATGGAGGTTACATCTCAATGTAGCCACCCTTGACACCCCCCTCATTAAGCTCTATAAATATAGCATTTAATAAAGAAATTAAAAAAAACAAAACATTATATACCTATCACCTACATTATTTCAAAATTATTATTTGATACATTATTATTTGGTACATTATTTAAACACAATCTTCTTACATTTTTTTTTTTTTTTTTTTTTTTTTTTTTTTTTTTTTTTTTTAATACAATAATAAGTATTATTCAAGATAATCAAATGATATAAACTTAAAGAGTAGAAATAAAATAAAAATACAATTACAAATCAAGCCGCTGAGGCTTTTTAACAATGCGACCATAACGCGTTGTTACAACCGAACCTTCATTCATTTCTGGAATGTAACAGTTATCTGAAACAGTGGAGGTATGAGAGTCATTATCTGGTATAGGGCTATTGGCATCATCTTCACTGAAAGGTATGTCAAAAGTTGTATCTCTGAATAAATTACTTCTATGGTTTTCATTAAAATGAATGTCTACATCACCCTTATACTTTTTAATAAAAACTGAATTTCTTCTATACAACTTTCCTCTAAGTTTTACAAGGTATGATCTGAATTTTAATTTTTTTACAATGACTCCTAATGACCATAACTTATTAAATTTGTCTTGAACTAATACCTGGTCACCTTCAACAAACTCCTCAGGTTTTTTACAATGTTGATTGTAGTAAGCCCTTTGATTTTCTTTGTTACATACTTTAGGATCACTAATAGTTTTTGGTAAAAGATGGTGGTCACCAATTGGTAATTTTGTTCTGAGGGTTCTACTTTGGAGGAGCTGGGATGGAGAGTATTTGAGTCTTGCTACTGGGGAGTTCCTATAATTTAATAAATACAATTCTATATCATCATTTTCATAAAAACATTTTTTCAGCATGGATTTCACCACACCAACTGCCTTTTCGGCGAGGCCATTACTTTTTGGGTAATAAGGGCTAGAGGTAATTATATTAAAATTCCATTTGTTTGAAAAATTTCTAAATTCCTGTGAGCTGAAAGGATTATTATCAGCTATGACAATTTTTGGGATTCCAAAAGAAGCAAAAATAGATTTAAGGCATTTAATTATTGTTGTGGCAGATTTATCTTTCAATTGGCTCAACTCAATCCATCTGGAATAGTAATCTATGACAACAAGATAATATCTACTACCAAATTCAAGAACATCCATTCCTACCTTATTGAAAGGGATAGGTGGAATTTCATGAGGAAGCAAAGCCTCTTTGGTTTTGGACCTTTGAAATCTTTGGCATACTTTACATGTATTCACAATATTAGTTACATCGGACATAACTCCAGGCCAGTAGAAAAACTTTTTAACCGTATCCTTGGTCTTATGAAGCCCAAGGTGTGTTTCATGAAGCAAGTGCAGAATTCGCTTTCTATAAGCAGGGGGAACAATCAGTCTATCTTCAAGATAAACTAGTCCATTTTCAACTGTGATATCGTTTCTTATTTTATAATAATGACTGAGGTCTCCAGACTCATGCAGCGATTTAGGCCACCCTTCTCTATAATATTTCAAAATTGCATTTAAAACTGCATCATTCGCAGTTTCAATTTTTAAATTATTCAAATGAGTACCCGAGCAATCAAACTGAACCCCCACGGTATGTATCACATCCCTCATTGATTCATCATCCTTAACATCTTTTTTCAAAAAATTTCTAGAAAGCAGGTCAGCTATCACCATTGATTTACCAGGCAAGTATTTCAAATCGAATTTATAAGGTAACAGCTTCAACCTTAGACGTTTAAGCCTATTATTTTTTATTTTTTCTAGATCTTTAAAAATAATTGAAGTCAAAGGTGAATGGTCAGTATATACCGTAACGTTAGCATGACCATAAACATAATTGTGGAATTTGGAAAATGCAAATGTAATCGCTAACAATTCTTTCTCAATTTGAGCGTACTCCTGCTCAGAAGAAGTCAAGACCCTGCTAGCATATAAAATTGGCTTCCCTTCTTGTAACAATGTGCAGCCCAAAGCACGGCTGCTTGAATCCGCTTGGATATCTATTTTTTTAGTTGAATCAAAACAAGCAAGTAAAGAAATATCTGATACTATTGTTTTCAATTGGACAAAGGCATTATTATGATAATCGGTCCAGAGCCAGACAGAATCTTTTTTCAACAAAGATGTCAATGGTGCACACAACTCAGAGAGATTAGGGATAAAATTTCGTAAAAAATTAATCATGCCCAATATTTTCTGCAAATCTTTGACATTTCTCGGGGGTTTCAAATTTAAGATGGATTCAATTCGGCCTCGATCCACTTTAAAACCATTTTTGGTAAATATGAATCCCAAATATCGTACCTCATCTACAAAATATTGAATTTTTTCAGCATTAAACTTTATATTATATTTTCTGGCCACAGATATCACCTCATCAACTGTAGTTTTAAGTTCCTCTCCTGTTTCGCCAAAGCACAAAATATCATCAAAATATACAACAACATTTTTTATATGACCAAAATACTTAAAAGTTAATTTTTGAAATAACTCAGGCAAAACTGAAAGCCCAAAAGGAGCTCGTAAATATTTATACACGCCGAATGGAGTGCTGAAACAACAGAGTTTACTGGACTCATCGTCAAGGCGGAGTTGGTGAAATCCATGTTTCAAATCAAATAAACAAAAATGACTCTTATTAGCAAGCTTTGATCTAATTTCCTCTAAAGTAGGTATTTCATAATAATCTCTGAGTAAGAATTTGTTTAAATGATTGGGATCTATACACAAACGTAAAGACGAGTCGGGCTTTTCAACAATTACAAGGCTATTGATCCATTCACAGGGCTCATCCACTGGTTCAATTACTTTTTTAGCAACTAAATCATCTAAGCAGCTTTTTAATTTTTCTTTGATCTTGAATGGAACCCTACGAGCAGGATGGGCCCTGGGAGTGGCATCTTTAGAAAGTTTCAACTTACAAATGTCCGGAAAACAACCAAGGCCGTTAAAGACGTCTTGATTTTGTTTGATGAATTCGGTTGAATTCGGTATGATCAGAGCCTCCTCCACTCGTTGTACCAGTCCTAGGTCAATGCAAGACCTGAGACCTAGAAGTGGTCTTCTTTCTTCATCCACCACCATGAATCTTGCTGTTATTCGTTTGAGTTTGTTCTCCAATGGAAGGGAAACAGTTCCAAGTGGTCGAATTAGAAATCCTCCAAAACATTCCAGTGATACGTTTGTCTTAGCCATTCTAGGAGCCTGAGGAATACGGTCCAACAATCCCACAGGAATGACATTTACCTGTGATCCTGTGTCCAGTTTGAATGTAACAATTATATCCCCAATCTTTACCTTTGCCAACCACTCATTGTCCATGCTGCCCCTCATATCACAGGAATGTACATGCAAGGAGTCCAGCTTGAAAATGTCAGGATCTTCACGTGTTGTTTCGACCAATTCTTCAGTTTTACTATTCCTAGTGCCAGAGTTACATTTCTTTGCGAAATGATTCAGTTTTCGACAAATAGAGCATTGCTTACCTAGGGCAGGGCAGCGCCCCCAAGCATGCTTGTACCCACAACGATTGCAGCAACGATTTGATGGCTTGAGTTGAGTAAAACTATTGTTGGATTTATCTGACGACTTTGGTTTTAATTCTAAAGTTTCTGCTGTATCCGTTTTGTTATTAGTTAAAAGTTTCATGTTGGTTCCTGCCAATTCTATCGTTTTACAAAATTCAATAGTTTTTTCAAGTGAACAGTCTTCTCTTAATAATCTTTCTTGGGTACTTTTTTCGTATATTCCCAGAACTATTTGGGTCCTTAATAATTTATTTTCTTGATCCCCGAATTTACAGGGAGCTATTAATGCCTTTAAATCAGTGAAAAATCGCTCAAAAGGTTCGTTAAAACCCTGTTTCCGATTAAAAAATTTAAAGATAGTTACCGTTTCATTTTTCTTCGGGATACAGTGTTTTTCTAAAACATCCAAAATAGCTAAAACTGTCTCGTTTGAAGGCGTGAGGGTCGTAATAGTAGTATATAATTGCAATCCATCCGAGCCTAATAAATTTTTCAATCTTGCCACTTGAACCTCTCGAGACTTCTTCTCCGTTTCTGTTGCCACAAAGTATACCTCAATTTCTCTCCTAAAGCGGAGAAAACTTTCGGCGAGATCGTCTCCATAGGTATTGAAATTCGACGGCTTATTGAATTCCATGATAAATTACGACTGCGCCATGTTAATTTACACTAAACAAAACTGGATGAATTAAGATAAACTTTATTGAATAACATTCCACATGCTCAATAGAAATTACACTGAACTGGGAGGTTAACATAGGTTACAATACAGGGCTCCATGGAGGTTACATCTCAATGTAGCCACCCTTGACAAGTACTACCACAGCGGTTTCTCTACTTGCTTTAATCGATGTCATCATGTCGTTATGTTTACTTGTTGTATTGTTGTAATACAGATGTAAATTTTATTAAATACATTTTTAAAAATGTATATTTTCAAGGTAGTTGACATACTAAAGCTCTCAAGCTAAAAAATGCATCTCCCTTCATGAGAACAAAATTGTGGAGAAGAAAAAAGTCCAACATGTATCTATTAAAGAAATTTTGAGAAATATCAAAATATAATGGTATAAAATTAATCTTACTAATATTATAAATGTGAATGTTTGTATGTTTGTCTCTCTTTCACGCAAAAACTACTGGACGGATTTGAATGAAACTTTACAGTAATATAGGTTATACATCAGAATAACATATAGCCTATAACAAGCACGGATTTATGGGGGGGGGGTGCAATGGGGCACGTTCCCCCCTGCAGTATTTTAACTACTGTGGAGAATCCATTATTGTTCATAAATAAAGGCAAATCACATGATAATAGTTGTTAAATTAACAGAAAGAACATGAGTGAAACTATTAGTTTTGATATCCTATTAATCTTACTTCTTACAAATATTATAAATGTGAATGTTTGTATGTTTGTCTCTCTTTCACGCGAAAACTACTGGACGGATTTGGATGAAACTTTACAGTAATATAGGTTATACATCAGAATAACATATAGCCTATAACAAGCACGGATTTATGGGGGGGGGTGCAATGGGGCACGTTCCCCCCTGCAGTATTTTAACTACTGTGGAGAATCCATTATTGTTCATAAATAAAGGCAAATCACATGATAATAGTTGTTAAATTAACAGAAAGAACATGAGTGAAACTATTAGTTTTGATATCCTATTAATCTTACTTCTTACAAATATTATAAATGTGAATGTTTGTATGTTTGTCTCTCTTTCACGCGAAAACTACTGGACGGATTTGGATGAAACTTTACAGTAATATAGGTTATACATCAGAATAACACATAGGCTATAGCAAGCGCGGATTTATGGGAGGGTGCAAGGGGACACGTGCCCCCCCCCCGACAGTATTTTAGGTACTGTGGAGAATCCATTATTGTACATAAATAAAGGCAAATCACATGATGATCTATGTGGGGGCACGGGGGCATGTGCCCCCCCGTTATAGTACATCATTAAAGGTAAATCAGGAACTTAGCATCTTGAAATTTGTAGTTAGGTTCTGTGTATAGTTTAAGAAAGAAATTCGGATAATTCCACTCCAAGGGTTTCCCCTTTAATATAATAGGGGTTCAAACGTTGTATAGAATCCGTCAGTTTTGAAGTTAGACATCTGAAATTTCGGATGTTCGAGTAACTTATATTTAAAAAAATTTATTAAATTAAATTTATTTAAAATAATTAAATTAAATTTATTTAAAATAATTAAATTAAATTTATTTAAAATGACCTTTCACGAAACTTCACGTGGCAGACCTAATTCCACGCGTGCGAAGCCGCGGGCATAAGCTAGTACATACATAAAACTATAAAAATACAAGGTATAAAAATACATAATAACTATAATTCAACTTTAGAAGTTTCTGTTTAAATACTAAATAAAATTAATACATTATATTCTTCCTATTATTATCTGGACGAAGTTTAGGAGTTGTGCAGAACATATTATGTAAGATATGATAGTACGGTTCGATCTTTACCATTATAAACATGTTTAACATAAAAGGCATGTTGATGGACGCAACTCTAAATAATGTATTTTTAAACTTTCGTTCACCACAAGATTCAAGTCTCAACTCTGAATTTGTAACTCTTGCCTAAGGATAGTGTAAGAGAAAAAAAAGAATTTAAGTACGCGATCATTTAAATTTTCTCTGTCGAGTTTACGTTTCCAATTGAATTTAGTATACTTAATTGGAGTTTCGTCGCATATAGAAATGTTGTAATAAAAGAAATAAATTTAGGCTGAAAATTAATTACAAAGTAATAAACTGAATGGAAAAAGGGTAAGAAAAAGATCAGCTCACCTGAATATCTGTATCTTCTATAATCTAAATTGTAGATGGTAAAAATTGGAATGTGTACATTTTGTGGTAGCCGACTAAAGGTAGAAATAATGTAAAAAATTAGTAAAAGCAGCATAAGGCGGAGTAATTCAAAGAAAAAAAGGTTAGATGATACCTGAGTGGTTTCTCTACCAGGTTCACGTGTGTGATGAAAAGTAGCAGGCAGGCTTTTAATAATAATATAGGAGAAAAGGTAGTGGTGTAAAAGGAACAAAAGGAATAAAAAATACCTGTACAAATCTTCATACACATAAAATAGATAACTGTAGGTATGTGGCTACCACTTGAAACATCGTTGTAACTGAAGCTCTTACCATCACCACGGCTCAAATTAGACTACGTCTTTTAAAAAGGTCCAACTGCCTAAAGTGCGGGAGAAACAGAAACTAAGGGCGCTAGTAGTTCAAATTAAAAGAGGTGGGGGTTAAAAACTAGGAAAAATTGCATCTAATTTAAATTAAAAGAAAACCTGCCGAAATACGGCACAGATAGGAACTAGCATTAGGACACTAAGAGTGACTGACACAAGTGCCTTCTGGTAGATTAGCTCTGAAGTTAGGTTGATGCAGTTTTGATGAGTGATAAAGAGATATTTAGCCACTTCTTTCATGTTCATAACTAAAAAACATCGATTTTTGAGTTGTGTCGCTTTAGAAATACTTGTGCAATATCATCTCAAAATAATGGATTTTTTTTCTAATAATAAAAAACACAAAACTCTTCATTGACTCAAAGATTAAGCAATTTTGAGAACAAAAGTACTGTAAGAAATATACGGGACACCTCAAATTTTTACATGCATATACACAATGATAATTTACTGTTTTGTGTACATGTTAATTCGAATGTACATATGCTCAGGAGATTTCCGATAAACGTCTTTTATTATCGTATTCCATATTGGAATTCAATTAGAGGTAGTGAGGGTGCTACGTGAAACATTTATGATACAGTAATTAGGAATTTGTTATAAGTTGACTATCGAATCAGGTTAAATTAATAATACAAAATGGACTCGGCCGACTGGTGTGTGCCATTGTTGGACTGGGGGGTGCACCCTGTAATCAATCTTAGCTACTCACTGTAGGCAATGTAATCTCTCTTCTCTTAGGTCTTTGCATACATCAACAGTTACACATGGGATTTTAATTGGGGTATTTCAGTGTGGGAAAAATGCTCACGAGTTGCTATGATTTATTGATTTTTATGAAGTTTCTGGGTTTATATTCGACTAAGGTAGATAAATTATTGTATCTGTTAACAGAAAGGAATGGACTCTCAAGGCTCTACAGACGCTTTTGGTGCTCAACCATTATCAATAAAATGGGTACCATTAATTAAGAGAAAAATCTGCGTTGTTGTTAATCATCATCTAAGATAAATCACCTCCGTTGTCCTAGAAACAGAATAGACTCCACAATGTAATAAAACTGAACGCCCTTAATGAGTTGGGTGCGAGAAAAAAAGATTGTCCTAGATCACAATGAACCGCTAATTTTTTCCCTTTTATTATGTTATAGAGGCTCGGTGAGCCCCAGATGGGTCCTAAATCCCATTGGATTCATCTCCGGCCGCAAACAGATTAAAGGAAGTCTGGCTGCGCGATAGATTTGAAGCCAGGATCTTCGGCATGGTAACTCCGCCACTGTGCCACCCGTAATTTTAATGAGAAATAACACTTTATCAGTAATAATTTCTAATTAATTTCTATTTCTCATCAATTACTTTATAATTTAAATTTGTGTTCCTAATTTCTGTTTATAAACTGCGCAAAAATGAATAATAATACCACCAATTTTGTTGTATTTACATTGCCTTTTTAATCTTATTTTGTATAATGTTATATAAAAACATTAATATTTATTAGAAATCATACTACTTTAAATATTAATGTAGCTATTAAATATATCGCTACCTTTTTATTACAAGATGACCATTTTAGAAAAAAATTATATTTTTACCATCAATTAAATATGGAATCAGTAGTTCAAAACAATTTTTTAAAAATTGTTAGAGTCAACCGTTCAAAAATGGCGGCCATCTTTGTTCACCGCGCATGCTGATTTTTGAGTTAGTAATCTCTTAC